>DWLR01001253.1:0-19114 GCA_018246295.1 Papilio alexanor hazarajatica
AGCGTCCTTTTCTTAGTACGGTGGAACATACTGCGATCGCCAACCCGCCTGCCAAGCGTGGCGATTATGGCACATTGTCCCTCCAATGATGCGATCAATGGGGGAGGCCTATGTCCAGCAGTGGACGATCATAGGCTGAGGTGGTGGTGGAATTTAATTGAGATAAGTACGTATTTGATTTTTAAAAGAATTTGATATGTAAAATTCTAAATTTAAAAATGAAATCCTACAAGATTAATGAATAAGTATTGACCTGATGCAGTCCATGCCGTCCTCCCCGTCGCCGCAGGAGAAGGCGCCGTCGGTGGCGCGAAGAGTTTCCACCAGCTGCCGGTTGAGCGAGTTGAGGTCGTCCGCGCCGGCGCGCTCCCAGCCCGCCGGCACGTACCGCACGCCGCCCAGACCTGCCACGACATAGTAACACTACAGCACGCGGAAACTGAGTGCCGGATTGTGGTGAGAACCCGCCGCGAGTTACCCGAGCAGGTGGCCGCCGCGAGGTGCTGCCGGGTGGGTGTAATGACCGATAACCTCGATTTCAGCATTGTCGTACAAATACCAGAGCTCAAATGATTTTGTGCCAGTAATCATTAGGTTATAGGCGTTTTAGGTAGTAGACTGACCAGTTGGCGCAGTGGTAAGATGCTTGTCTTTCACGCACCAGGTCGTGGGTTCGATTCCCACCCAGGACAAATATTTGTGTGCATGAACATGTCTGTTTGTCTTGAGTCTGGATGTAAAGACCGCCGGAGGACGGGCAGCAGCGTCCTTTTCTTAGTACGCTGGAACATACTGCGATCGCCAACCCGCCTGCCAAGCGTGGCGATTATGGCACATTGTCCCTCCAATGATGCGATCAATGGTGGAGGTCTATGTCCGGCAGTGGACGATCATAGGCTGAGATGGACGGGCGTTTATTTTTACTCAACTACTGTAACTTTCATTGTAACCACCACTTTAATGAGAAGTGTCATCAGATTAGAAGACTTCCCTGGAGTGTCATATATTCAGAAGAGTTTATTAGTTTTTTTTTATATCAATTATTACTTATTGACTAAAAATATGAAATACCTGCCCATCCGGGTACGTGCACTAGTCGCAGACAGTCGTGATGCTGCACTCGCTGCTGGAAGGGCTCCCGCAGCGCGACCGTCGCGTGCAGCACCTGCAGCTGCGCCTCCAGGACGCCGGCCCACGCGTCCAGCCGCTCCTCCTCCAGGATGCAGCCCTCCAGCGGGCAGTACCGCAGCACTATCCCGTAGCTCTCGCTCTCACACACTTCTATGGTTATCTGTGGACGTGCTAAATAATGTTATATGAAATTAAATACTACTAGATCATCCTTTTCCATAGCGGTTCTGTAAGATGTTTTCAGCAAAATAAATTGGACACAGAAAGGCATACTGGTAAACGGTAAATAACTCAATCACTTAAGATTCGCAGACGACATTGTCTTACTAGCTGAAACACCTAAGGACTTAGAAGGAATGCTAACCACATTAGATACACAAAGCAAAATAGTAGGACTAAATATGAACGCAAATAAGACAAAATTAATGAGCAACAGCATCAAAAGACGAATACAAGTAAATGGACACTTAATAGAATATGTAGACAATTATATTTATTCAGGAAAACAAGTTTCATTCAATGCGAATAATAACTTTGAAGAAGTAAGGAGAATAATATATTTAGTATGGAAAAAAATTTGGTCGTTTAAAGAAATATTAAAAGGTAACTATAGCCTACATATGAAAAAAACTAATAGGACACATGTATTTTGCCATGCCTTCTATATGGTTTTCACAAAATGGATTAAACAAAAAATAGAGAATACACAAAAAGCAATCGAGAGAAGCATATCAGAGAAGCGGATCAGAAAAGTTAATACAGTACGAAGTGAGGAGATACGGCAGAAAACAAAGGTTACGGATGCACTAACAATGAAGTTGCAATGGGCTAGCCACATCGCACGTTATGCTGATAGAAGATGGACAATAGAAACTACCAAATGGAAGGGACCAGAAGGAATAAGAAAATCCGGCAGACCGAAGCAGCGCTGGGAGGACGACATCGTGCAGATAGCGGGGAGAGATTGGATCAGACAGGGCAAAGATAGAAAAAGGTGGAAAAGGTTGCGGGAGGCCTATACCCATAATGGGGTCCATATCCTGAATAAATCAAATTAAATTTAATTACTCTAACTTTAATTAACAAATTAGGTTATTATAAGTATGTAGCTGAGCAACGAAACAGATATATTCGCCGTCTCACTCTATGCGGAGTGAGGGAAACATTTTAATGATCTTTTCCCCCTTTTACCTTGAGTTAGAATTTTTGTATATAAATAGGCTAAATATTTTAATAAACACATCTTAAACATCCAAAGTTCTTGTTACTACTCAGCTACATCTCCTAAAAGTATACTAAAAAAAAAAATTAAATGTAAAATTGCGGGATATGGATTAAATGGCTTTATTATTATTATTAGATCATCCTAAACCTCATCTAAAAGGGTAGGTAAGTGATTAAGGATCGATATTGTTGTATTTAGTGTTTTTAAATGTTAATATAGTAACGCCTAGCGCCATCTATTGACGTATATATGTGATTCTGTATTGACGTGTAATTGCATTATCTGTCATGGCCTCACTCTTCTTTTTTATTTTGTCGAAACGTATAAAATTCTGTATTAAATACATCAAATTCTATTTAACATAATAAAGAGATGTGATACGGCAAAATTCGTCTTACTACTGAATTAAGTGTGTGTAATTTCTCCCGAGTCCTTAAATGTTTCATATTTTATGAAAGGTTTACAGGATCGTAGGCAGCTAATCTTTTTATGGTTAGTTACATAACGATGTCAAAGTAAGTTACCATGTCAGCTTCTCTCTGCAGCACTTGTCCGAGCCAGGAGTTGAGTTTGTCGTAATAGGGGGGTGGCTTGTCGGCCCCGGGCGGCGCAAACTGAAAGGCTACACAAGCCGACGCTTGACTTATCGCTTCCTGTAATACAAAGCAATTAAAATAAAACAAGAACTGCGCGAATACTATACAAGGAAAAATATCTCGCTTGTAGACAAAAATAACAAAAGTGGTGCTTTTTCTAATGTTTAAATGGCTTCATTTTAATATTAATATCTATATGAGTGCATAGCGATACTACCACCTCAGCCAATGATCGTCCACTGTTGGATAAAAGCCTCCCCCATTGATCGCATCATTGGGGGGGAAATGTGCCATAATCGCCACGCTTGGCAGGCGGATTGGCGATCGCAGTATGTTCCACCGTACTAAGAAAAGGATGCTGCTGCCCGTCCTCCGGTGGTCTTTACATCCAGACTCAAGACAAACAGACATTTTCATGCACACAAATGTTTGTCTTGGGTGGGAATCGAACCCACGACCTGCGGCGCGAGAGGCAAGTGTCTTGCCACTGCGCCAACCGGTCAGTCCGCGATATGTTGTAGGGAAAAAATGAAAGAATTGTGTGAAAGATATAAGCAAGAAAGGATTTACTGCTGTGATAGTTGATAGAAAGGTTGGAAGAAGAAAATGTAGTGAATAAACCTCACTTAAAGTGGAAACAGAACAGAAGAATAAAGACAATGAATAATGATTTTCTACGTATATACATATTTTAAGGAATTTATTTAAAAACTTACGTTACATTATTACACAGATAAAAACATAAAGAAATAAATACTTTTTAACTAAAATAGTATTATAATTTACTTACAACAATTCCAATGTTGGGTGGTTCGTCGCCTCCTGGTCTTTCACTCTGAAATATTAAAAAGTTCATTTGTAAATACTATATTTTCGTCGATTACGGGCGCTATTGCTAGAGACATCGAGTGCGAGGTTGCCTGTCTATGTTGCCTTTTCTTAATCAATCAGTAAGATTGTGGAATCTTACTTGAAGAGATAATCTGCTTGCAAAATTAGTACACAATAATTTAGAATTTCTTTAAACACACTCTAGAGAAAAGTGGATGCTTTTTTTAACCATTCAGACTAAGCTTAAAAGCTTGAGCTAGGATATGGGAAGCGACCATACTCGAATGGCGGGCGAGTTTCAAACCCACGACCTCAAGATCGGTAGTCCGTAATCCGTACCCTAAACCATTAGGCTTCTCTTCTCTAATATTTTGTGGAAGAAAACGGCAAAAGAGCATGCGATTCAGTTGATTTTAAGTGACCACCCAGATGTCAGTCATCTGTAACAAATATATTGCAAATCATATGCCGACTATTTTGTAGGATAGAGAAGAAAATAAAAGATAAAGAAAAGGAGGAAAGAAAGGACCAACGTTTCACTCGACAGACGAAACGTAGAGATACGTACGTCATATAACGGTTGTCGCTGCAGTTCTGATACTGTTCAGGCATCTGGAGTTTCTCTAACACACATTTCATAGTCCGTCCGTTACTAGTTTGTCCCCTTATTCTATATAAAATTTATTAAGTTTCATTTAACTTACGAGGATCCTCAGTCCAGCACCGGCGATGACCGCGCGCACAGCCTTTGCTGAGCGGAACGCGGCGTGCAGCCTACGCGCGAGGCGCCGCGCCCCGCCCGCCCGCGCGGCTGCCCACAGCGGCAAGGCCGGCAGCCTCGCGCTCCCTCCCAGCCCGGCCAGCGCAGCCAGCGCGCCCTCACGGCCGATAGACTGGAATAATGTAATTACATTTACAGATAACCGGGTAACAGCTAGACGCAACTGCAACGCGCGTCAACGGCGACCAACCTGCATTGCGAGCAATCGTCAAAAAATCAGTCCAGCTAGCCGTCACTGAGCATTGCGACTCGCCAGACCTGTCGGTAAGCAGCCGCATCGTAGAGCGAACAAAAACTTTTTTCATACATAATTTTTGACCTGGACGGCTGACTGTATTCCGGCTAACCGCATAAAGCGTAGGACTTATGCAAACGTCATATTTTATATGCACAAAAATATGCGTTTTTACATTTTCTCTCTAAATCTAAATTTATCTACTTTACTTAAATTACCTGTGTAATAAATTAAGAGTACTTACCGTGCTAACTGATTTTGATTGTTCGTTTGCTGTAACCGCTTCTGGTATTTTATAAAATGTCTGTGTATCACTAAGAAAATGTTACAAAACCAAGACATTTGTGAATACAAATGTTCCAACCTTAGAATGGAGGCTTACAAATATTTTAATATTATGGTCCTGCAAGCCAAATTTTAAGTCAGCCAATCTAAAGTATATATTATTTTATACATGTTATTTTAGAAGAAATTTCAAATAACAAAAGTTTGATTAGGCATAATTTATTGAAAAGTATAAACTTATATTTAAAACTAATTGTGTATCAATTACATAAAAAGGATACAACAGTTGGCAATCCCGGAATCCCAAACCACGGCCCTGGCATCAACGCCAATGAATCGGGCACACTGTAACTCTGCAAAATAAATATTGAGTTTATAAAACAACTACAAAACATTCATAAATATAAAAAGCAAATGTAGTTTGTATCATAGCATTAATATAAAAAGTGACAGTGGTAGAGTCCGCAACAATAACATAAGTTGCAAGTATGTCCGCACGAGCGGTGAAATATCACGACCTCACAGAAGACAGGAGAATTTGGAGAAGGTTTGGGAGGAAGGGGATTTGAAGGCGAAGGGGATGGATAGCAGAAGGAAAAGTCTGTTTTTCTATCTGCCCCCTCCTCTGTCTATTAAAAGTAGGCAATGCAGCTGAAAATTGCAAATGATCACTTAGGTGACCACTACCCATAGACATCTGCCATACATTCGTTTGCCACCTTCTTGCATGAAAAAAAAAAACAATTTATACAATTTGCTGATAGTTTATAGTATGCCTAGTCCGATTATAAGGTGACGAATTTCACAACTGATCGATGATGCATACAAATTCGAAGGCCTAAAGGTTCATTTTAATAATTTACGTACCTCATCTGTGCCGGTAGCGGCTGGCAATGCTAACGCGTGTCCTCGCACGTGTAGATGTATGTTCTTCGCTTTGCAGAGCGCGCTCAGCGGCAGTAGCGGCGTCCCACAGCCCAGCGGCACCCCGCCTACCTCCCCCAGCACTAGCAAAGGCGTCCTGTTCGCAGCTATATCTTCTTCGCATAGACGTTCCAAAGCCTCAATATCCATACCTCGACCTGGATAATATGAATTTAGTAAATAATACTGTGTTTGGTTTATAGGAGAGATATGATTTAAAAGATATTAAAAGGTGTTTAATTTACGTCAGTCTTGAACATACTCAAAGTGACTTGCTCCGCGTTATTTTACACTATGCATTCTTTTTGTCTTATTCTATCCCAGAGGAATAACACGCAATTAATACCTCGCGTTCGAACGTACAAATTGAAATCCAATGAATGAATAACCATATCTAATTTTAAATAACAATAATCTATTAATCAATATCTAATATTAAGTCTAATAATATGTATGCAAGGTTTAGGTAGCAAAGAGGTGTCGTAGTCTCTCTGTAGTATGTTGTGTCGTTTTGAAGGCAAAAAAAAGTTGTAGGAAAAAGTCAACTTTGTAAAGCGATACTTGTATTGTATATTTCTTTATAGATGTTACCTGAGGGATGCACAGGAACGGGCCGCACGCAAGCCAGCGGCAGACTGAGCTGTCTGCACAAGTGTTGTACGATCACTAGGGGACTCGCCACACAGCTGTATATCGACGGCAGCCGATTGCTGAACGCCAACGCTGTGAAACAAGTAAAAACATATGCAAAATATGTTTCTTAATTTAGTGCGTTTCGATTTAAATTTGTAAGCAAAACCAAATACTTATATTCAACTGATGTATTTTAGTAGCCCTTAATCCTGTTTTCATGTTCAGTTGGTTCTCTGTGTAACAGCCATTGGCTCAAAGCATGTCTAATTAGACTGGCATAATAACAGCAAATGCAACATACCCTATACGAATAACTATGCATATAGTAAAGCATATAAATATGAATTTACTGGCCAAGAATGGTTTGAAAGGAGTGAAATTGTATAATATTAATAATTCTTGGTACTCCACTCACCGCCATCTTCTAAATACCGCGGGTATCTGTGGTGGAGTAACATTCTGGTGACTCGCACCAAACCTTCCATGCTGTCTTGATGATAGAACGCATTGTAGTCAGCTAACCTGAAGGTACAGATATACAGATTTAATGGTAATTCAATAATCAATTAAAGGTCAAACAAACAAATTAAATGCAAGGAACCTACCTATCTATACACTGTTCCAAATCAATGTCTAAATTTTGTAAACAATGGGTACATACGATTCCTAGGGTTTTCTACGAATCAAACTTCATGACGGCTCAGAATATTGTACGAGTCGATGCGCAGAATAGAATTTTAGGTATCAGCGGGACGCGGGAAAGGGGCACAAGCGCGCTTTTCTGCACGCGCAGTTGTCTCACGGGTGGTACATTCCTGTCTATGTACAGTCGAGCTCAAAAATTATGGTTATAATATTTTATTGTTCGTTAAGTTTTTTATTTAATATTTTCAATTAAGTGTCTTTTTTCATTGCCTGATTAATAAAATTTTACGAAAATAAGCATATTATTTACGTAAAATTTTAAACTTTTTAATATTTGTTCATGAAATTCTTCGCGGTCCATACATAGTTATAAGGAAAAAATTCAGAGATTTAAGAATGTACCTTAATTTCTCGAGAAGCGAGCTATTGACAACATTTTGTAATTTTTTTAACACTTCCTAGATTAGAAAAACATTAATTCAAACAACTAAACTATTTCTCACTTGACTTTACGTGCGCGTACTCGCAGTTAAAACCCGATCTGTCATTAAGTTTGATTCGGTTGATATAACAGATCTGTCTATATCAATTGGTATATATACATATATCTGATATATGTATATAAAAAAGAAGAAAAGAAAAACAAAAATAAATCTATTCCACAGACCACCACCTACCTTTTACAATATGTAGTTTAGATAGTTGTAAGTGAACTCTCTGCATAGTACCTCATTTATCATGTATGATTTTGGAATCAGTCAAACACCAGTGTTTCATTACTAACATTGCACACTAAAATTGTTTAATAACAAATATATGTAATGGCATAAGAAGGCATTCTTTAGTGATGTTTGTTTGTTTACAAAATTTAAATCTTGGTTTGGAACAGCATATAATTTTAAACAACATAACAAAAATAAACCTTTTATTGCGATCTTTTGTAAAGGTCCTGCAACTGTCTAATGAACCATGAGTGTAATCAGAAGAAAGGTTGATTCATAACCATAGGTTGCATTACATTGTCCTTGGTTGAAGCAATTGGAGCCAACACTATGTTTTGTAAGAGTTCTTTGTCCTAAAGTGGCATACTGACCACACAGACAGATTGTATTACTCGCCTCACTGCCCCACTGAGCTAATGCTGGGACCCATTATAAGTTTATATATCAAAAGTAACTACTAACTAATAAATTACTATTTCTATTTGCTATTAATAGCAATAGTAATTTATACTTTAATAGATATAAAACGTTGCATCCAAGTTTTTTCGTCATTGCAAACAAAAGATAAGTTACACTGTATACTCATTATGTTGATAACTACTTAATTTTGCATAATTAACTATTTAAAAATACCAATTATTTTACTAAAGTAATGATATTTTTTTTTATATTTATAAACCTTATTATATAGATGTGTATTTCAAGTTAATTTGTAGTTACTATCAGTAGTGTTAACATGGAATTTAATTGATGAATAATCTTATCCAATACATAATTCACATAACTCAAGGTAAAACTGATAACAAGATGCAATTACCTTTTTTATTATAGACTCATAATATGGGAGTGTTGTTAAAATTATTATTTACTGCTACATTTGAGGATTGACGTCAATTCTTATTCAATTCTAGAAATTATTTGATAAAATGGATAGGAGACACTGCACTTAGAATGAATGGCCACTGGGATCTAAAGGTTTTAAAATGGTAGCCTAATACAGGTGACACAGTACGTCAAGGTTGTGAGATGGCTGGATAGTAGCAATTGACCTTTTTAGCAATTCCTTGGTGAGGTTCACATTCAATGGACATGTTTTTGCATCAGGTGATATAAAAATAAATCAAAGATATACAAAAATATATATATAAATATACAGAGATTATAAAGCGTTCACAAGAATTAGGTGGTTAAAAATAAAGGTACAAAAGCTAGTAAGTTCATCTAATTTTTTTTCAAGTATCCCAGCTAGTATGCCATAGTTAATAGTTATAGATTAATATAACTGATTAATTTATGTATTTTAAGTTTATGCATCACATTTTGTGAGATGAGATGGACGGTGGAGAGATTTTAATTTCAAAAGAACAAGCTACATTTGTATTCGGTATTGTATATCGATTGCAACGGACGGAGCTGTCCAAGTCTGAATTTTTTTTGATATTACTGCTGGGACAACATATGTCCAGTAACTGAAGGGTCTAAAGGTTGCTTAGTTGATGATTCTCGCTTCTTACGTCAATTTATTTCTTACTTTGTAACACTTGCCCCATGCATTTTTGCATGTGAATTTCCAGTTACAATATTTTTCACATTTATATAGTGTGCACCTCTTGCAACATAACATTGTGCAAGAACTGTTTCCAGCCCTCCCACACCCTCAAGAAATCCAGACTTTAGATGCTGTTGCTACTTTATTATATTTTTTAAAAAGGTTTATAAATAAATATATTAATAAAAACGTTAAGACAAATGTAGATGAAAATGTTAATTTAAAAAAATGTTGCCTAAAATAATCTCCATAATGTTAATGAAAATATTGAATGAAATATCAAAAAAAAAAAAAATAACAATTGACTCTAGGATTCCGGCAAGCCCTCCGGATACCGTGTGGGGGGGTTCAGATGCTTTGGGTTTACGGCAGGACATATGCTGTCCCATCAATGAAGCTTGTGAAATCATTGGTGTTGATGGTGCGCTGTTATGGGGACATTCATGCATCTCCAACACCTTCAGCCTTTTAATCATAAAAGTTGTTTTATCTAATATCCCTTGGACAAGAAATAACTGATCCCAGTAATGGGGCGCACTCGGATTGATTTTTCGGGGTATTGAAAGGGTTAAAGTAAAATTGAAATCTTAGGTTGCTCTCTTAAGGATTTTATATGAACACATTTATTTATATTTTACATTCATATAATGTATTGAATAACTTTGTGCCAAGTGTTTAACATTCCTACTCTTCTGTACTATAGTACAGAAAATTAAATGAATAATATAGATGGATGGATGACAGCGTATTATAGAGTTGTAATATGTAAGAATATTCATACCTGAACATATGTGCCATCCAACGAGTCGTTTCGCTAGCAACATGAGCTCCTAGTCTCATAGCATGACTCCTCTCTAATCTTGCAAATAAGGCAGATATACTGTGTGAAAGAATAGCGGCGCGAGTCACTGCGTCTGTAGGTAACAGTGGTGGCTCAATACATTCAGAGTTTGGATCAGTTTTAATCACTAAGTCTTCTAAAACTTTCAGAATCTCATCCATAGAACTTTCTTCAGGTTCAAAGAACCCGCAACTCATCTTACGCGGTTCCGGCTTTTTCTCCTGTTCAGGCGCATCTTGAGCATTTACTACGGCTTCTAGTCTTCCCACTACTTCTGATACTTGAAACTCCAACCCACCAAAGGGTCGCCGGTCCTGATAACAAACTCACTAGTAAGTAACACATTTTATAATTAATTATTTAGGTTTAGCGAGAGGTTTACCAGTTCGGAGTTATTCTCAGTTTTAGGGCTTCCATTGTTGGACTCCACTTCTGTAGCTGGCGTGTCTCCCATTCTGCGTGGCGAATTTTTCGCAGTTTACGACACACCAGCAGGAATTTGTAAACGTCACTGCAATGTTTTGACGTAAGTAGCGGTAAAACAGATTAACAAAAAAATACTTCTTTGAAAACAGGTAAGTGCAAATCTTTGGTATTTTTAATGCAATTAATCCATCTCTTTAGTATATAAATAGTTTTGGTCATAAACTTGTGATGACTATAAGAGTCATTAACACCGAATGGTCAACGGTATAATTCAGTATGATTCCCAAATAGCGTCCTGTACGGAATCCTGGTTTTCATATTCGTGAAAGTAGATACACACTTATTTTATTTTATGCATAGTGAATGATAATAAATTTATCCTCCAGCCTATTCTAGTATAATAAATAATTTGGTGGATAATAACTGCATTGGGATCGGTTGTTTTGTGATTATAATATTTTTTTTGCTCGTTCATTAAACATAATTGATGAATATTTCATCAACAAACGGTATCAAGATAACTGTATGAACTTAGACAGTTGATATAAATGTAAATTTTTCAGCACACACAATAGATTCACCTTTAATCTAACTTAAACGTGTACTTCGTGATCGATAAAACAATTTTTCTGACATTGACATTTGATAAGATAAATTAATTTTGACATTTCAGCGACTTCAGTGAAAGTCCTGAGGTTTATTTAAATATATCAAAAGAAAATGTCTCTAGCTAAATTATTTTCGGTTTCAGCGCGAGGTAAATTCATATGTATTATGTTATAATTATGTATATGAATATTTAAAATTTAATCATACTGTAAAAAATACTTAAGGTTACGCAACTTTTTTGTTTATAACCTAATTGCGTCTTGTAAATGAAGTTTATTTTGTAGAATTAAGTTGTTTGAAAATATATTTAGCAACTGTAGTACATCGATTTAATATACTTGTTAGTTACTTTATAAGCTTTAAAACGTTAAAATGTGATTACAGTTCGCGCAACCGGGACAAATAGCTTGTTACTTCGCTGTGCACAGTATAGTTCGTCCAATCAGGAGAGCAAAGTAGAGAAGGCGTATCCACAAAATATGCCAGGATATGTGTATGTTAATGCACAAGATCCAGACATGTCTATCAAAGAAATGTCTGACAGGGCTGCACAAACTGTGTTTTGGACAGAGTTGGCCCGTGGTTTTGCAGTTACTCTAGCACATATATTCAAGGTAAAAATATTTGTATCATATTCAATCGATAATATACTACTTATTTAATACAATTTGCATCAAGTATTTGTCCATTGGTGTTGGATTCATTAGAGCAACAAAAAAATATAATGCAATTATTGAAATGTACTACACAATATTGTATACTGTTTTATGATTATTTAAGATAAACAATATTATATTTTACCTTTTTTTTATTAAGAAACTACATTGAGATTTTGTTGGGAAATCAAACAAAAAAGTCAATCCATTCTGTACTTTACTAAATTGTTGATTTTTTAAGCAATTAATTGTGTGAAATTCTGTTCAAATAAAAACTTTGTGTAAACAAAATTGCATGTCTATAATATGGCGACTTTATACAATTTAGCTCATTGACCAGTTTCACCTTACATGTTGTGGTGCTTAAAAAATCTTTTGTTTATGTTATTATGGTTAAAACAATTAATATTAAGAAACAATTACAAATTTTTTATGTTCATAATGTCTGATAAATTCAGGAGCCAGCAACTATTAACTATCCATTTGAGAAAGGACCTTTGTCACCGAGATTCCGGGGTGAACATGCTCTACGTCGGTACCCATCTGGCGAAGAACGGTGCATCGCTTGCAAACTGTGTGAGGCTATTTGTCCTGCTCAGGTAGGTTTATGACAAAGATTTCCAACATTCCTTTGATATCCTGATTCACATAACTGTATCATCATAAAACAACATAAAGGGGTAGTTGGGTTTCTTTGGAGATTTGGCCTCGCTAGTATAATCCCATTTCACATTATATTGAACTAGGCAATTAAGTTGTGAAGGGGCAATAAAGTACACCCGAACTGCAAGTAAATAGTAATTTCATAGAAAATCTAAAGCAAGTCACCATACACACACAATGATAATTTATTTCAGGCTATCACTATAGAAGCCGAAGAACGGAAAGATGGCTCACGCAGAACAACTCGTTATGATATTGATATGACCAAATGCATCTACTGCGGTTTCTGTCAGGTATTGTTTTAATCATTTATATTTTTATATCGGCATTGTTGTGCTTGAGCATTGGTTTATCAAAAAAAAACTAGTACCCTGTCAGATCTAATTGTGAATTTAAAACATCTTGAGACCTACTCAAACACACAAAAATTTTACTTTTCAACACCACCACCATCTCAGCCTATGGTCATCCACCGCTGGACATAGGCCTACCCTATTGATCGACACAAAGATTGGTCCTCCGAAAAAGCAAACTCCTCCTATAAACTTTAATGTTACACTGCATCTACAACTTTTACTTTCTTGGTTGATCTTAACATATGAACTGCTTATTTGCTCATTTATCACATAAAACTTATTTAATATATAATTATAGGAAGCATGCCCAGTTGATGCTATAGTGGAGGGCCCCAACTTCGAGTACTCAACTGAAACTCATGAGGAACTCCTCTACAACAAGGAAAAGTTGCTGTTAAATGGAGACAAGTGGGAGAGTGAGATAGCGACCAACATCAGAGCAGATCATCTCTACCGTTAATTCATCTTCATTCTGTTAGTGTAAACAATGTCTTAGGATCTATTTTGTAAGGAATTATCCTTTTTTCCATTGTGTTCCATAGTAAGAAAAATTGGTTTTTCAATTATAAAATAGTTTTAGTCCTTATTAATTTCTTATTTTGTTTATATTGCAGCAATTACCAAGCAACATTATTTTTACTGTGTGATACTGCGTATTTTTCATTTTTATGGTAGTCTGCTTTTAGAGATTTGTTTCCAAAAGTTGAATCTTGTCAGGTAATAAATATACTAAAGATTACAATAAAATGTATAGCTAAATACTTTGAATTTATCATCCTAAAGTTTTGTTTCAACATAGGTCCTAAAACTAGATTGTATAGAATAAATTATTTTTATTTGTTATAAATAAAATAAACATCATCTCATTCAAAATTGCTTTTATTTACCCAATTTTATTGTAATCGCAAATTAATCATCGCTACAATTTTTTATACGAAAATGATCACTAAAAGCTTAAATTATTCAAGTCAATATACATATTTAACAGATTTATGTTAGCTATATAATTAGTTATTTCTTAAATTTTTTATGCTGGGGCCACACAAATGCCTTGCTATGCCGCGTTGATGGAAGTTTAATGTAGATGTAGCCACAATTTAACACTATAATTTGACAATGGGCATTCACATTGACCGTTTAAGTGTATTTGTAATTAACGCAATATTGCGATGATAGGCATTTGATTGATGTTTCCCGTTACTGTGGCCTCAGCATTACAAACATATTGGCATTTGTTATAAAAGAACACTATTGCAGCCAATGGGTGAATGATCATGATAGTGCTTGCATATATTTAAAATTGATCCCTTTTAAAATATTACTCGAATAAAATATTAACAAAAATTCTTTTAATAAACTAATTAAAATAACGGCTTAACTCATGTGGTTTCAGTGTATGTACTGACTACTTTCAGACCCGTAGGGGGTCCTTCATCAGGGCGAGTGTGAGTGAACTACTGGGCTAGCCAGTGTACGGCGTGACGCGATCGCGAATCAAGCTCAGTAATTCCGCCCGAAAACACGTGAGTTAAGCCATTATTTTAATTAGTTTATTAAAAAATGTCTCACAAAAGTTTTAATAATTTAAAAATTCTTTTATTAAATTGATAATGAGGTAGTTTTAAGTCAATTTTAATAATCCTTATAGTAAAAACTATATAAAAAAATACTTAATGATTCAAGTCATAAAATTTAAAAAATAGGTTAGCAAGTTATGTGTTCCTAACCTTAATTTTTTTTAATATAATATTGTAAGTTTATAAAATAACTAATCTGATTTTATGAATATTTTTAATTTTATGACTTATAGGATCTAATATAATGAGAATAAACTTAAAAAACACAACTAATAAAATTATAATGAATTAAAATTATAATTTGTTTATTAATTATAGGTGAAATTAAATATTTGTACTACAACATCAATTTGTGTGATTGCCTCCGAGGATTTTATATGCATACCGCTCCAAATCTTCCTTGACATAGTTTAGATCACGATCAGCATCAATAGTCAGCACTTCACAGCCCACATCTGGTGTGTTTAGCCAGTTTTCGTATGAGTCATGAACCTTCAAATTGTGAAATATTTTAAATGTGTTAGAGGGAATACAACAACTTCAATACTGGAAGGTAGTAGAGTTTTTGATAGTATTAGTAGATTCTTTATTTCATTTATACATTTGAAAAACTGATATCATAAAGATTAAATATGGGTTCAGGCAGCAGTTTTTTCTTTTACTTTAAAAACATACAATTACAAAAGGATATGGCTCACCTGCTGTAAGTATTCCAAAGGTACTTCGGATTCTTCAGATCTGCCGCGTTTCAACATTCTATCCCATACAATTTGGGGTGTAGTCTTGAGATATACTGAAATTAGTGGATTATTTA
The DNA here is from genome assembly GCA_018246295.1 of Papilio alexanor hazarajatica. Taxonomy (NCBI): domain Eukaryota; kingdom Metazoa; phylum Arthropoda; class Insecta; order Lepidoptera; family Papilionidae; genus Papilio; species Papilio alexanor. The sequence goes on from DWLR01001253.1 coordinate 15,500, forward strand.
TTTTAAAAAAAACGAAAACGAAACATTACTCTTCTACTGGTACAGTTGGGTAACAACAGCTAAGCTTTGTATGCAGATGGAGGTAAGTTTATAAGAGGTTTTTCTATTAAAATTAAGCACATGGGCACATTTTCTTAATGTAACTGCAATTTTGCTAATTCTTGAGTTACTATTACATTATCATATCAACCTGTCACTCAAATCTACAAATTCCATGCTGGGCATAGCATAGGCGTCTTCTCTGTCACACCACTCATTCTGGTTTTGCGTCAATAGAATCCACATCCTGCCCTGTGACCTAACAATATCTGTTGGCTGGTGTTCTGCTATGTGATCCCTTTGTTTTCTGGGGCCACCACCTCCTCACCTCCTTTGTCCACCTGCCATCACTACTATCACATAATTGTTATCAATCTCTAAGATAGTTAACATATAATCATACCTATAAGATCTAAACTGATGTCCAAAGACTTCTCGGTGTAATCAAACCACTTGAGTAGTACTTGATATTCTGGCTCCTGAAGAAAATTCTGTTTTTTTGCATTTTCTACAAAGCAATGTCTGCTATTTTGTACTGATCTGAAAAAGTTTATTAAAAATCAACTTTTTATTCATCATCCGTAATAAGTAATAGTTTTTTGGGATGGTTCAGTAAAAAAATTAAATAACATTTAAAAATATAAACAATATTCTCAGCTATGATGTTGGACCTTTAATGTCATATGTGTAAAACAAAAAAAAGTATATGTTTAATAATGTAAGAAGCTAATGGTGACATGGGTAATACCTTTCAAACATTTTGACTGTGATGCCAGGGTGCGAAGGTGGGCTGGTCTGTATCTGCAATCTGCTGAGATGCACATAATGTTGGAATGCAAAACTCCATTTGTTCATGTCACTATACATTAAGCCTAGTAAGTTGTGACCACTTATGTTGCGCCATTCTTGAATTGGTTCCTAGAGTATGGAAGAGTTAGTGGCTAAAATTCGGAATAAAGGCTCCAATAATATTAATTGAAATTAAAGTCAAAGAGTTTGTTATAAATTTATTTTATCCCTAGTACACAAACTACACACATTCCCGCATAATTTTAAATGGAAGCATTTAACTTGAATATGATTTCGTTTGCGGTAAAATTGAAATTATTTTAATTTACAGGTTCGAACTTACCCCATGCTTTTCAACGTTGCAAAATTTATCAAAATATTTGATGCAAGTCGATTTTCCAGATCCGATATTACCTTCTATAGAAACTCTAAAGGGCCTTTTGTTTGCTGCACGGACTGCATTTGACAGAGTACCGGCTTTAGACATTTTTTATTAAGGGTCACATATATATCATTGAAGAACTGGGATTTTTATCAATTCAATTGATTAATTGACAATGATCAGAAAATTATTTGAAAACAATAATTAATTGGAAGAGATAATACTGTAACAATAGGACGAATAATACAATTTTTATATTTTATTTCGTTTTAATGATTTATTTTGTAAATAATGCGGGAAAAGTTACTTTGTTACTTGACAATGTCAACCTATTTAACCTTTAAGTGTCACAAATTTTTGTTATCGAGTGTCAGTTGCGTTCGCTTATGGCGCAGATAAGTAATATTATATAGGTCTAGAAATTAAATAAATTGGAATGTGTATGTATGTATATAATACTTGCAATATGCACAGTCAATTCACATAATAATGAAATCATAAATTGATAATCTTATCAATATTTTTTTTTTGTTTAATTCTGTTGTATGCCTTGAAATTGAACCAGGTTTGAGGTGACCGACAGTATAGTGCGTTATTAAAAAGGTTAAGCCTTTTATAAGACAAGTGTTATTTACGAAATTTCTATCGTGTAATAAAGACAAAATGACAAAACACATTAACCATCTTTGTAAGTCTTTTTTATCTTTAATTGGCTTACTTAATATTAATAGTACATTACTAATAAAAGTAAAATAGAAAAGAATTGGTGATTTTTTAAAATTAAAATATAAGTTCCATTTTGAACCTAATGCTATTTTTAAATAAAAACTAAGAAATTGTAGCTGTTAAGTACATGTGTTAAGTGTTGTGATGACTACGGATATAGATATTCGCGTAAGAAAAATTAGATCTGTATCCGTACTCGGATCGTTTATGTTTGGGTGGATTTTAAACTGATCTTTTATCTAATTGCATTTAAAATAAATATTTTATTAAAATATATTTTATTTTAAACATGAATTTCCTAAAAACATTTAATTTGTCTTATATTAATTAACTAACGGTAATTAATAATTATTATATTAGAATACAGATTACACGTATTTATATGTTTAATACTTTTTTTAAACTTTTATCTGGCTAAATCATATACAGATCCGAAAACAAAACGTCGGCCATATGCACACGAGCGATTATGATTAGTGTTTTGTGACGCGAGTCCCATGAAAATAAAAAAATACATTACTACTATTATTTATTGCCATTCAAAAATATAAGAGTGTTGACCTGTGGTGTTTTTTATTGCTATAGCTAAAAACGTTATTTTACTTTTCTGTTATTTAAAATAAAACTTCTTTAAAATGTAGTCAAAATTCTTACTGCTAGATTTCCAACAATACTACGAAGTTCATAACTTCAGTTTAGGAAGTGACCTTTTTTACCTTTTTTCATAGACATCGAAATAAATGAGCTTCGTCTTTATCATGTACAATAAACCCAAAAAATATCGCCACACACATATTGTTCTAAAATTGTCTAATTATTTGAAGAAATATTAAAATAAACTTAAATACATTGCATAAATAGATAAAATTGCGATTTCTACAAGTCTGTTGGGCGGTAAAATAAGTTTTGACCACTTAGCGGCAAATGTGACAATCAGCAGCGCACAGTGATTGCCACGTAAAGATAGACTTGAGATGAAAAAGATCCGTATCCGCGGATCTAGACACCAATAATCTGTTTCCGTATCCGTATCGGCGGACATCCGCTCAATCCGGAATCACATCAGTGCTGGTTCATCAAAAATGTGTAGTGGTCTATTAGACTAACTGATTACTGAGCCTAACAATTAGTGGTTAATCGAAAAGTAAAGCACACGATCAATTACTGTTTTACACAGTGGTCCCTGAAGTGCACGTGTTTCGTTTGAACGGGCGGGCTACAATTAATAATTGTGAGCTAGAGATGGGCCGTAAACTGTTTTTCTGTAAACATAACTTTAATTAAAAATGTTACATACTCCCAGATACCTAATCCGGGGCCCAAAAGTGAAGACACATGGTGACAAATAATTGTAAGTGGTTCAATATTTTGTGCTTTGTGATTGTTTCGTATAATTTTTGTTATTTTTGACCGACCGACTTTGGAAAGGTTTTGAACGGGTATGTATGCGTGTATGTATGTCCGTTCCATTGTGACCTCCTATAGCCCAAATAACGGATGTTTATATAAAAATCGGACTATGTTCCTTAGCCAACAAAAGCAGTGAATTATCATTCTGTTCTTACTTCTAACACTTTTTTTTTAATTTTAAAAAATTACATCTCTCGTTCAAGAATAGATTGCATATGTACTCGAGCTACAAGTTTCCGTCCAGTAATATATATATATATATATATATA
>DWLR01001254.1:0-19110 GCA_018246295.1 Papilio alexanor hazarajatica
TATATATATATATATATATATATATATATAACACATAAGTAATGTTAGAAAAATAATTAATTTAAATTTCTTCTTGTCTAAACTTTTTAACAAAAACTACTACTAAGTCGGTTACTTCAAATTTGTATAATTTTATTTAAAACTCCTTTATAGCCACAGGGATTTTCTTAAATCTAGCAATTTTCAATATATCTTTGGAACCCAATGATCAAAAATATTCAAAAGTAATGGGACTTGCGAATGTCCCGTATCCAACAAAAAAAAATTAAAATCAATCTGAATAAATCATAAATGACGAAGTTCTGAGGTAACAAACATTAAAAAATACGAGCGAATTGAGATCTTACTTTTTTGAAGTCGATTTAAATATGTAACAACTTTAAAAAAAATAAGTAATTTAAACTTAAGTTAAAAAGTAACTTTCAGGAGGGTTTTAAGTTTCTACTGGTATACGCAGTTCATATCATTTACAGGTTCTCCATGATTCTGAAATCTGTGAACAAGCAAAGTCCTTTGAAAACGCAAAACCACTAACTGGTAGACTTGACGTTAAAACGAATAGAATAGCGGTAATTTGTATATATATTTATTATATAGCGTATATATTATAATAAAAATATATTATATTGAAAGTGACGCAACGACTCAATTCATTTACAGCATGAAATCAAGGAAAGTTTTATTGTTATCAATGACAGAGAAGAGAAGACACATTATATGAAAGCCTTCGAGCAATTAGGAGTTATGAGGTATTTTTCAAGTTGTACATGGGAATTTGATTTTGTAATTTAACCCAAGATTGTATTTTTTGTTCAGGTCGATTCGATATATATTCTTACCTATATGTATTACCCCGCATGGAATCTTTTTGAAGCTTTGGTGCACTTTACGACTGGCGGTAGCTATGTACTATATTTTAGTCGTGCCTTATAACATTTCCGTAAGTTTGAAAAATAATGTGGTTTGCTACATTTGAAATATTTAATCTTAAATATATATATTTAGATTGTTAGAATGTTTTATCTAAAATTATCTCAGTTCGAAGTTAGAAGTTAAAAGTTAAAGTTTTAGAATTAAATAATATTTTATTTTATATACATATGTACTATTATTGTTTCTGTTATGTTTTCAAATATATGAACAATTTAATATTTTTAGACTAAGCAACACAAGTATAGCAACAGTTACATCTGGTCCGATACATTTCTATACCTCGACATTGTCGTGATGGCATACGTGGCGTACTACGACGAACATTACTTGTTAGTAACGCATCCTCTGTTGACGGTAACACGTTATCTGAAGCAAGCATTCGTCTTGGACATTATAAGTATCTTTCCATTCGAACAATTGGTAAGATTTATTTAAAACGCCTTTTTAAGCTTAGTGATTTTTAGCCGTTTTAGTTATTTATTTAGTTATTGATTGCTTTTTAATGCTACTTTAATTTGCAGTCGAATATTATAAATGAACATTCCGATACTGATTTGTACAGACTAAATCGCATGCTACTGGTGAGTTAACTATGATTATAAGAGCATCTCTAAAATTTTGTTAACATTTTTTACATATACATATTTGTATATATATATGCAGATCTATTCTTGATAAAGTCAGTTAAATCAAAAAATTGCAATGTTGTTCCAAATATTTGATTTACCTCAGAACATTTAATCTGATTAAAATTTCAGTATACTGTTAACGAAATGATGATCGTCTTATTTTTAAATCATTCTTTCCTAAGGTAACAAGAGTTTTAGGTGCATTTTCGTATTGGGAAAATGATATAATGAGAACAAACCAAGCTGTTGTCCTCTTCAAGTTCTTACCTCTTGTCGTAACGGTTGTCAACTCCGCTACTGCGTTTATATTCATCGGCTCCTGTGCGCCATTCCTGCCCCCTGATTCTTATTACGTCTTAGTAAACTGTTCGAGAACATTTGTTATATCCGGTAATACATATGAAATTAAATGTAAGTATTTCTTTACTAACTACCAATCTCGAACTTTGCATTTTATATTTTAAAGCTTATCCGCTATTTACACAAAAATATTGGCGAGAATATTCAATTTTTCATATTGTATTGTATTTTCATAATACTTTTATAAAATTCAGAAGCGGTTTGCATATCACTATTTTACTTTAATTGCGTATTTACCCATTTTTAATCAGACCTCATCATGACTGGATAGACTCAAAATCTTGAAAATTACAAAATAAATTCATTTTTTATTCATTACAGATGCAATAACCGAATATATTCACACGTTCTATTGGGTGTTCGAATTATTCGTTGGTAAATAATTTTACACACATTATACGTAGAATTTACCAGATTAATTACCAGAGAACGCGCACTATAACTTAAATTTAGGATTTTATAGTTAATAATGATTTAGAATTCTCCAAAACTGACCACAGGTTGCGGCTGCACACCAATAGTGCTATCGAACAAAGCGGACGTTTGGTTGACTATGGCGCTACAAATATGTGGAGCTCTTTATTTCGCATTTATGTTCGGATATATAGCTTCCACGCAATCCACAGCATCACATGCCTTATTGGAACACACCGTAAGTTCCCATTTCAAGAATCCAAAGTAATAATTTTATTTTGAAGTAATAAACAACAAAGAAAGCAAGCATTGGATACATAATCTACTGTGAAAACACTTATTTCTATTTTTTTAATGTAATTCAACGTTATAGCTATATTAGTATATTTTCTGTTTGTTTTCTTTTAATAATTCTTGACTTATTGAGCTTAAGCAAAGCCCATTTATTTCAAATCATTGTTAAATATTGTGAGTTACCTCACAATTTATCCTTAAGGTCCATAAAAGTAAACTTTTTGGTTTGAATTTTCACCAGAGTATATATTTGACCCCTTCTATCGAATCTCCTAAAGCTGTAATTATGCATAACTTTTAAATATTATTATTTTATAGTTATTATATTATAAGAAACCGAAATTTCAGGAACAGACAAGCGACTTAGCGGATTTCCTATACCAACAAAACGTAGACCCCGCGATCACAATGAAAACACTAAAATACTTTGAATACGTCTGGAAAAGAACCAATGGCAGCAACGCACAGGTATATTTCAAATAACGCGAATCTCGATATTGTTTTAACGCTTATCATCTTCTTGCGTTGTCCCCACACTAGTATGTGTCGGCACAACTTTCGTCGTTTACATCTATGATATTATCGTTTGTGATTTCAGCCGTCAGTGTCTTCATAATCATGTCACCGCTAACGCGGTCCATCCATATTTTCTTAGACCTAGCCCTACCAACATATCCCTACACATTCATATCTAGCATTATTATAAAATTATCTTCCACTTGATATGTATATTTTTGTATGCCTTACAGCAAATATGTCGAGGACTCAACTCTGCGTTGATGGAGGACACGCTAGTTTTTATGTACGAGAGAGCGTTGAGAGAGGTGCCGTTGTTCGGTAGAGTCGAAAGATCGTTCATTAGAGTTATCACGCAACATCTACACGAAATGTACTTCCTTAAAGGAGACACTGTGATTCAATGCAAAGACGTACAGAATGACATATTTATTATATACAGAGGAAAGGTATCGATTTTAGTGGCTTTTTATTTATGTTATACTGAAGTGTGTAGGCTATATCATTTTATTATTCGATTTTCGTAGTCTCATGCTGTTAGTTCAAATTGTGGCCAATAGAATCCACTTGTCTTCCTTCTTCAGTCTTATATCTTTGTGTGTTTTTGTTTCTTAGGTCGATGTGTTGAGTACATACAACGAAATGATAACTTGCATGGGACCAGGCGGCATGTTTGGGAACTTCACAGGGGTAAGTATAACGCGTACACAATAACATAAGACTCGCGTGGAACGCTGTACCTACGTAAACACGTGTATCACCTCTTCGCGTGCGTCATTGTTTGTATAGCAAACGCCAAAATTGTACTATGTTCGTTAGTCTCATTGCATTATTTTACGACTTATACTTTTGTACATTACACACGTTCAGTGCCGCCATTACACTCAGGTCTCGTGTTATTGTGGACAGTTGGGATATACTTAATTTTATTTCTAATGTTGTTGTAGTATCAGATATAAAGAGCAAATTATATTACAGCAATCAACATCATGTTCAGAAGTAGCCATTTACGCAAGCAGAAGCTTAGATTTGTTAGTGTTACCAAGTCAAACATTTTTCAATTTGGTTAAATATTACCCCAAAATACAAGAGCCATTGCGAAAAGCATTTGAAGTTTCCAAAGATTACATATTACCTATATCGATGGACATAGGCAGCGATGATGAATCTACAGGTATTTTAAGACAATTAAATTACTGTAACAATTTTCTAAAATGTGAGTATTTTTTTTTCATTGAATGTATTGAAAAACATCGATAACAAAAAACATATTTTATGTAATACGTCTTCTTCTTCGTAATATATACTACTTTCATCATACATACATACTAATTCCTCTGTGAGGTCGTTGTTCTTGCCCGGTTCCGGTCGCGTCCCGGTTCCCAGGATATGCTCCAGGTAGAAAAGTGCAAATGTTTTCTTAATTCAATATTTTTACGCGAAATCAAACTATTTTTATGGATTTTATCGCGGTTAATGTATATTTTAATTACCGGTGTTTTGAGTGCTTTACGGTATTTTTTATTCTTTAAAATATTGCATATACGTATTAAAAGTTTTCATTTTGTTGTAGAGGATTCCGATTTTGATTTGCAATCTCAAGATTCAGCGGTTGATTCTCGAAGTGGGTCCAGTCGATTTGAAGTACCGGGTATATCTTCCTTGAATTTATAACATTTTTAAAATATGGGCCAAGAGCTCTCAGACGATATAATTTTTTAAATAAAACCAATGGTCACTCACGTAAAATTTTAAAGGGCCTTGACGTACCGTTACATAGTCTATAAATCGAGATTCACGAGTTCAAACAGATAAAGTATAAAAAAGCAGGTTTTCAATTCAATTGTATTTTTTTTTTAACTTTGTTACCTTCAAAATTTTAACCAATTTCAAAAATTTTGAATGTCATTGGACCTTGGGTTCCAAAGATCTATCGAAAACTTACATATTAATAGACTAAAGACAAGCCCTGTTTAGATTTAATAGATTTGCAATGAGACGTAGCGTGACTATAAATGATTGTAAATAAAACTAGGCGTTGTTTTAAATTTGATTCGGGGTATATAAATTTCGATTAATAAATAACAAGCGTTAAAACAAAGCGGAAAAATGTAGCGCTAAAAGACATGCGTAAGTGCCAAATTTCTGTTGACGATGCCGAGGACAGAGCGAGGTGAAGAAGTAAAGTCCGAAAAGCTGACGACACCACCATATGGGAATTATAGCTTGGAAGAGACAGAGAGAGAGAGAGAGAGAGGGAGATAAAATGTGTCAAAAAGTTGTTAATGTCAACTACTACGGCAACTGATTGAAAAAGCTGATAATGAAGCTCCTTTCTATTTGTTATCCCTAAAAAAGAGAAGAATTATATAAATTTGAAGTCGGTTTTGTTTTCTTAATGCTAAGAGATTAAAACTTTAATTGATTTATTTATTATTCCATAGTTGGGCAAATATCGCTACGCAGCTCTCATTCAAACATCAGTCAGTCCAAATCTGCAGCGAGTGTTATAAGCTATCAAAGCTATATGCGTTTGTCGAATTTGTTCAGACCTGGCACTTTACTTTATCAGGTAAGTTGACTTTTGTTGTAATTTTTTAAATAAAATTATTTAGTTTAATTAATTATTAGATGATTAAAATAATTTATTAATGTTTCTTCTAACCAACTATTTCAAAATATTTCAAACTATGTTTTATATTTATATTCAAATATTGCACTCATTTTCATCTCATACTTATCTGTTACATTCTCGTTATTCTCTCTCTCTCTCCCTCTCTCTTTGGCTCTCACTGTTCTCTCTCTCTCTTTCTCTCTGTTTCGCTGATTTGTTTCGTTTCCCCTATACTTATGATATACATTAGATTTACTGACATTTTCAAGTATACTATTTCTATAATATATCGTATGTAGCTATCGTATAGACTACATCCAATCATTTCAAAGAATAAAATTCACTTTTTATTCAAAAAATAAATACATCAATAAGTTAACGCAAGGCATAGTTGACTGACCGATTGGCGCAGTGGCAAAACACTTGCCTATCGCACCGCAGGTCGTGGGTTCGATTCCCACACAAGACAAACATATGTGTGCATGAACATGTCTGTCTTGAGTCTGGTTGTAAAGACTACCGGAGGACGGGCAGAAGCGTTCTTTTCTTCGTAGGATAGAACATACTGCGATCGCCATCCCGCCTGCCAAGCATGACGATTATGGCACATTCCCCGCAATGATGTGATCAGCGTGGACGATCATAGGCTGAGGTAGTGGTGTTGGTGGTGGATAGTTGAATAAATTGTATTTATTTTAGGCATTCGGATATCTAACATGTATCATAGCTACGGCTAACTACGTGCTAATCCTGTATGAACTCGTCACGCTCAACGATTGCTATATCATATTTTGGGTGCAATCTGCATTCGATATATTTTTTTACTTGAAGATCTACACATACATGCATCAGGTATAAACAAAACATTATATATTTCTTCTTAAAATCACTTTCTTGCCTGCTTTGATTTGCTGCTTTTGACACAGAAGTATGTTTGTTGTGCATTGCCGTTCCATTATGACCACGTGACGCTTGACCGATTAGACTTGCATTTTTCCATGAATATAGAAACACAACCGATTGAATTTTATTTGGCTTTTCAAAATAAAAATTACTTGTCTCTTACATGGAATTAAATCAAGAAATTTTCTCAAATAAATATTTATTAATAAAGCAAGAAAGAAAAATGAGTAATCACTTTCTTTCACTAACAGGGCTATCTCAACAAACATGGTGAGTTGATGTTAAATCTGTCTAAATGCCGGCGAAGGTATTTCAAGCATAAACTCTGGGTGTGGACGGACGTGGTCGCCAATTTCCCGCTGGAACTCTTCGGATTTTGTTTTTCGTAAGCCAACAAATATTTGTCTTGATATTTGCTATATCTATCGTTAAACTAGCTGTAACCCGCGGTCTTCCTTGCGGTACACTTCGTTCGCCCACGTTATTATGCATCCTTCTCATTTAGCTAGTTCCTTTCTAGTCGGCGTCTTATGGTCGTGGCTTAATGTTTCCTAAAATAGTCATAATATTTCCTAATAACTGGAGTTTAAAATGCAAAAATAACCTTTCAATTTTTTTTTATCGTGTTAATATAAAAAGAAAATGCGATGAAGGTTAACATTAAGCAATCTAATTGTTTTTATTGTCTACAGAAATCCACTGAAAGCAATGCACTACCTACGCGCTACCAAATTACTAAGATTGAAACATATCTATGACTTTCATTGCAAGACTGCATCTGAATTAACCAACAACCTTACAACATTACAAGTATTCGAATTTGATTTATTTTATATTTATTTCCTGTGTCGGTAATAAATGTTATAAACTAAAAGTAAAAATAACTTTTTTTTATTAAAAAAACTACGTTTATTGTCTCTTTTCAAGAATGTAGATTTTGTTTTTATATAAAAATCACCAATAAACTGAATTGTTAGTTAATTTGATAATTTTGGCACACTTATAATGGACTGACGACAATTTTTAATTTTACATGTATTGTTACAGGAAAAAAAATTAAGATACCATCTAAGATTACGATTTTTACGTTAACAATTGTGAAAATTATATACGATTATTAATAATTGACATATTTGTATTTCCAGTCGATGACAACAGTTTTCTTAGTCGTGCTGTTCATTCACACATTTACTTGCATCTGGCTGATTACACTGATCGCAACTTCGCCTTTTCAATTCATTAGAACTCTAAAAATGCATCTTATAGATGAGTGAGTAAAATTTCTAAATATCAAAACGTCAATGTAGTTTATTAAATCATCCTTACCAATCTCAAACATTGCGGCGCTATCCTTTTTCACTATCTTTTGCCTTTGCCGAAATCTCTTAAGTTTTCCTTTACATCTGTTATTACCATCCCACTTCTTAATTTATACCTATTTGCAATACTAAATAAAATAATTCGTTATTTCGTTCGTTATTTATTGTTCGTTATTTTACTGATTACTTAAACTTTTACTTATTACTTCGTTATTTTATTGATTAAAGATTAATATAGTATTAAACACACATTAAATATTCACTGAATGGGATGTTCAATGAAATGGTTTGGTTAAAAATTATAATAACTTTGTAAATGATAAAAAATAAAAATAGCATATTTATTATTTTAGAGACACGCCACAACAACGCTGGGACTACACCACATCCTTATATCTAGTGATATCTGAATTAACTGCAACTGGTGGCGATGAGATTCACATCGGCGATATATTTCCAATGGCGATATTGGTTATCTGTCTCATTTGTGGTAAAATGTTAGCGGCTATTGTTGTGGCCACTTCTATACAAATCGCCTACTCTACTAAATTTGCCCTGAATAGTTACGAAATGAAAACGGAAGAATTAATCGACCTTCTAAAGAATCAAGGCTTATCTGGTGAGGAAGATTCCTTCATATTGGCGTATAGGGTTAAACATAACGGTTTGTCTGAATAGAAACAAATGCACTGCTGCGAAGACTTTATTTTAATCTTAAAATTATACTATTTACTTTTATCTGTCTTATATAAATAAAAATCAATATTTGTATGTCTGTCCTCAATGCGTTCCTAAACCATTGATCAGATTGTGGTGAACCTTTGGTGCGATGTTGAAAGAAGAGAATATAGCAGCGGAGAGCATGCTGCGTACTTATTGTCGCCTTCTTTCATAAAAATATATCAAACATAACAGACATTCATTTATTGATAGATATAAGAGATATTATAAAACTCTTATATTACAATGAACTGTAGAGGGAGAGTCATTACATACAAAATACATTTCAATCACTGTAACATAACAACACTGTGATACACATCTACTACTGTGATTAATCCGTGTTTTATGCTTACGATCCCGTCTTTAATATTACAGTTGGTCCCACTCACTATTACCTAAATATGTGACATTAAAAAAAATCGTTTCACAGATTATCAACTCAAAAAGTTCTGGAAATATGTTCGGCAGCTTTGGGTCAACGAACGAGGTCGTCAGGTGTTTAATTCTAACTGCGCTTTATTTATCTGCATTTTCACAACTTCAGTAATTTGTCACACGCTACATATAAAAGCATAGAATAAATTAGTATTGTTTTTTTTAATGTATGTTAATAAAAATTACAAAAAGCTTTCACAATCGAAAGGTGACGTTGATTTTTAAGTAAATCGTGTTAAGTTTGCTTAAGTTCAATTTTTTCTTTATTATGATCTAAATTAGCTAAAATCTTGCACTATTTTAATACCCAATTTTGCTGCCTTAACTCCACTATTAATATTTCTGTATATCTAAAATTATTATTTTCCACTCTAGTTGCCAGATTTAATGGCAAAAACACCATACGTGTTGCGCTGCGACCTCATGGCCGCCATGTTTGGTCACCACTTGAGGAACTGCTATCTTTTCGCTGAAACTGGAGAACCATTTCTACGTCAGTTGACAGCCGCCTTGAATTACACGGTTTTCTTTCCCGGTAATGTATTCTACCTCTAGTTTAAATGTATTCCCAAAATCCTTTACAAGGGACACAAGCGGCATTGTATTTATCGATATAAATTAAAATAATTGTATGTTTATCCTCTATGCGTTCCTAAATTATTGATGAGGTTATAATGAAATTTTTATAGTATTTTTTGAATACTCCACCGAGTGTTTCTTACCAAAAAGATCTTTAAAAAGATCACAAACGGCATTAATGACAAATTAAACAGTACACATTACGTGACGCACGGTTTTTTTAAGAATCATGTTTTTATATTAAATGCATTTAGTTATATACATAAATATATATCATAATGAGCACTTGACAGCTGGTCATGCAACTAATTTGTGTACAATAAAGGCAACTACATCGTGGTGGCGGGCGACAGCGAGGCACGCATGTTCTGGGTGGCGACGGGCTCAGTGTCCGTGGTGTCGGTACGCGCCGACCTCACCGAGACGACGCACGAGACGCTCGGCCCGGGCGACGCGTTCGGCATGCTGCAGGGCTTGAACCGCGGAATTTCGCATTACTTCTCATACAGGGCGAACACTAAGGTACAATCACAGCGGGTACACACCAAGCGAAACACGCGCTTTAATGCTGGTTCTAAGAAATCTGTCCCATACATCTGCACACATCCATCCATACACGTTTTTGTTAACGTATTTTCTAACGGTAGTACATTATTTATCTTTAATGCTTATGTTTTGTTTCAGGTGGGTATTTTATCCTTAAGTCTAGACGCCTGGATCAATATTCTGCCTTATTTTCCTACCGCAATGAAGATTATTTCGGAGCGGTCGGAAGTTTTGTTTGCACAGATTTAAATGTCTTAAATACTAATAATTTGAATACATCAATTTTAATCATTTTATATAGAACTTTTTGATTTAATTAAAAACGTAATAAATTTTGCGTTATATTTTTTTACTAAAAATATCAAACTATTTTTATGATAGACCAAGTCAAACAAGGAAGCTGCTCGCTTAATATTTAGTTATAACTTTTAAATGCATTGCTGACCTCCTCTATTCCTCCTCCTTCAAAAAGTTTAGACTTTTTGAATGGAGGAAGACAGGAGGTAAGGAATAAAGGGGAAAAGGACAGACATCAGACAAAGGATGGATAACATGAGCGCATCAGATGAAACGCAGAAGATTAGATACGTCTTACTCAAATAATTGCAGTTAAATTATAAACGGCCTCGAGACAAAACAAAAATATTTATCTTAAGTGGAATTTAAGTAGTTATGTCTCACCTTCAGACTTTAATAATACTTTAACGGTATTCGTAAGCTTTGTATTATTATTAGTATTGTATCACAATTCCCAAATAAAATTAGATTTGAAAACAAATTTATTAACAGAAACACATAAATAATTACAATAAAATATGCACAAAGTGAACAGTTATATTGATTTCAAAATATCCATGGAATTTACACGGAAACTGTCTCCGTCGGCGTCACGCTAATTTAAAAAAAAAGAGTAAAATTAAAAAATAACATATAAAACAAATCAATCACAAAACGGTGGATGGGAATTCGTTCTATCTTCCTTTATATTTAGAGCCAGCTAACGCCTGCAAAGTGAAGAATTGTTTTAATGCACTGAAAATCTTCGCATAGTACTTGGCGGAGCTGACAGATGTGTCTGATTTAATTTTTCTGCACTTTATTTTTCTGCCGCCTGAAACGCGCAATTTAAATTTGCATACAGTAAAAATAAAAATGAATAAATGAACACGTACATGTCTGTCATGCGAGAGATCGATATTTACATGTTCTTACCATCTCGTATCTCATCTCTTCGTTGATCCGCTCGTACAGATCCGCCGGGATATCGTTCTCCGTTACGTCTTGCAGCACATAGTTCAACTGCGACGTTCTAGAATAAAAGAAAAAAAACATCAAGTTAAATAGTGATAACGCTATGTTACAGAAGCATCTATAGAATTGTTTGATGAATGGAACTGGCTTGATTTGAATGTGGAATGAAGAAATAAATAATATTGCAACGTAGAAGTAGCTATTAGTACTTCTACGATTCCTGTTCCGTGTGTGGTATCCGCAATCTATTTTTTTTTAAAGTAGTGTACCATATATCCGTGTCTCGAAAATGCGCATTAGTGGTAAATTACAACTTTATTCGTTTAAGAATGTTGTACTGTTTAAATATCATTAACAAGAAGTTGAAAAGACACAATGTTATGGATTTTTTCTATTTAATGTGAACTGACCAAATCATTAATAAATAATTTGTATTGCACATATACACTTACTGTATATAGATAAGCATGTATGCACTAGTTGCCCGTCTTGCCAAGTAAGGCGCATCTTCTTTGCCTCCAAAGTTGTATTCTACTGCTTCTTTTTTCCTGCAGCGCGACACGACGTCATCATCGAACTTGCACCACTTTTTGACATTGAATATTTTTTATTAGTTGCCTTTGTATGATTGTAAATATTTGGAAACGATCTAAATTAATGAAGTGAAATTTCCATAATAATTTCTATAAAGTTACATAACGTATTTTCATCCAGTGTTTGTCAACATGTTTACCATATGTCAGAGTAGTGACAGACAGTATGATAATATGACAATATGATAATATATTCTGAAGAAAGCTTCAATACGTAAGAACTTGTAAAATACAAGGTACCAAGAAATTAAGTAATTTTTTGCCATTTTGTCATATCGATTTACAAGATGCAGAAGTGTACTTGATTGTAGCTTGATTGTAAGTGAGGTCTCTCTTACATATGACAACCAAAAAGACCCATAAACCCCGGGTAAAAGAACACATAACTGACTTAAAACATAAATGCTCCAGATATACATGCAGTCTCTCATTATGTTTTATATAACCCCCGCCATTATATAATATTTGATAAACTATAAATACTCACAAAATAACACTGTTTTCTACCACTGATGATTCGCAAGGATATTGAGATTTTAAAAAAATAACCTAATTTGAATTGAAATGATGGTTGTACGCTACTGCCTGCTTGGAATCTTGTATTTAATAAAATTAAATCCCAAACCAAACATACAACTTCTAGGTCCTAAGATACTGTGAACTCATTCTATAGATTGGAACAAAAAAAAGAAAGGTACTTTGCCAGCAACTTTGATCGTGAGCACTGCAAAGTGCTTGAAACGTCGGAAGCAAAAATAAACGTGACATAATCCGTGTAGTTTAAGACAATCCGTATCCGTATGTAGTTTAATGTCAATTTGTAGAATTTGCGTAAATATAGGCATAATATTTAAATTAATTAAAATATACCTTTCCATCGCCTTTTGGGTTGATAAACACCACATAATGTCCACCGTGGTTATCTCCGGAATGTACCAATACCGCGTGTAATGTGTAATGTGCCGGCACTGGAGGGATTTCCTGAAGGTACGGATCCAAATTTATCTCTTCATAAAATTCAAACCTATAACGACAAAATTTGATTAATATGTGTACATATTCGTCTAATGCTTCCCAAGGAGGGTTGGCATCAGCCAGGCGGCCGGCCGTAAAACTATAGCCAAAAAAAGCCGCAGTATGGACTAGAGTCCAGGATAAATGGAAGAGTAGTACATTCTGTGCTGACCCTACGCAA
Source organism: Papilio alexanor hazarajatica (assembly GCA_018246295.1). Classification (NCBI taxonomy): domain Eukaryota; kingdom Metazoa; phylum Arthropoda; class Insecta; order Lepidoptera; family Papilionidae; genus Papilio; species Papilio alexanor. The sequence continues at coordinate 13,305 of DWLR01001254.1, forward strand.
GTGTGAAAAGGGCAGGAAGATGACGTTCCTCTAATGTCGGATTATTTTTCATTGCATTGGCTTTGTTATGTAGTAGCAATTTTCTTAAATCAATTACATATGTTAATAATTGTGTGATTACTGCTAGGAAATTCAAATAAATATCAATAACCTCGACAATTCATTATTTCTATTGATACTTTAATAGAACTTCATTCACACGATCTTATTTTACCACTAACATTTTAATCAGCAATAGCCAAAGGTAAATTTTAAGTCACGTTAGTATTAGGTTAGATACAAATTGCGAAATATTTGGTCGTGAGTTCTAATTCGCCATTCTCTAGTCTACAGCCATATCCTTCAACAAGCATAGACTTAGATGGCATTTTCTAAAAGTTTGTTAACGTATTATTTATACAACAATATAATTAGATACAATATAATAAGAAAAACCTATATACCTGTCATTAAATTTGACTGAAGCATCGCTCTGCGGGTCGTACTGGAACCTCATGAGATGCAGGTGCAGCACGGGCGGAAACTCGTCGAACCTCACTCCCTTCTCGGCCTCCTGCAGGCCGTGCTCGCCCGCGTCGTACTTGTTCTCGCCGTCCAACGTCTCCGTGCTGATGTAGTCTTTGAATGATTCATACACTAAAAGACATGATATGTTTTTGAAATGCAAATCACAATTTTTTTTACTGATTATTGTCATAAAATGTGGTCATAAAATGTGCTAGATTCCATTCTACCCTGGACTCGTAAAACTGATATTGATCTAGCTTTTTGTATAAAGGGGAAACGGTTTACCTTATTTTTGGAGGGAAGGCTATGTGAGGTTAATGTTATGAGTTTGTGGAAACTTCCACAGAACGTACAAATACGACATTAAACAATAGTTTTAAATATTCATTTATCGAAAATAAGCGACGATGTCCTACAGTGTAATTTTAAATGTTAACCTATAAATGAATTTAGATCTATAAATCTGATCACAATAATTATAATAGGAAACAATTTTTTTTTATCTATAATACATACTTATTAAGATTACTTCCATAAAAAATACTAACAATTATTTTTTCCCTTCACACTTAGTTGAATGTCATAGAACGTCTCCACTCGAGTGCTACTGCAATTAACGTTTTTGCACTTAATGAAAGACGTCATTTTGCCTTCGAACAGCTTTGGAACCGTGCCTTCTACTAAAGTACCTTTCATTTTATTCTCTAACTTATCTAATAATACCTGAAAATAATGATTTTTAGTTTGTCACATGAAAATCGAAAAATATTTTAGAATTTATTGCTTACATCAATATATCTTTGCAATGAATTCTAAAGAACTTTACAGACACGAAGCTTATGTTTTGATATCACAGTCGTATTTTATTTGACTATTTCTGACTTTTGATTTATATTCAGTTAAAATGTAGAAAGATGAGTTGCACGAATATTTACTTCGAAACTTAAAACACACAGTTGGCATGTTTTTTTTTTTTTTGCAGATTCTTAATAAAATTGTCAACATATAATTTAACAAACTCACTCGAAGAAATTCTTGAACGTCATGCTGCATGAAAGAATCCAGTGTCTCCCAGCCAAAGCTCTTTGTCAGCTTCTTAGTTGCGACTGGCTTCTCCGAAAATTGAAGGTCGAAGAACACGCGTTGTAGCGCAAAGGCGACAGACCGCGAGCTGTCATCTCCGACAGTCGGGATTTTATAAACTGCCTTACGTAAGACATTAGTAAAGAAAAGAGTTTGCAGCAGCGAGTTCATGTAACAAGTCGCTCCTTGGTTCTTAAGACCTGGAATATACTTGCTTATAAGTTTTGCAATATTTTTATTTTATTTTTTATTTTATTCATAAGGGTTGCCAACAAAATTAACAAGAGTACACGCATATCTAAATTAAATATGCATATCTAAAAAAAATAGTGAACTAATCGCAATTTCAATTACAGGTGACCACAACATGCATAAAAAGGCATAAAGAAAACATGAGACAAATACAAATATCCTTCAGATTAACTTTCTCTAATCTTAATAAGGTGTGGTAGCTTTAATGTTGTTACTCGTATTAAACGACAAAGTTGTTGATTAAAAATGTTTTAAGGATATCAAGGTCTCAACTTTATTTTGAGAAATTACTAGATTATTTAAGCTTACCACAATGGTGATATAACTACAAACTATTTATCAAACCAATATAAATATTTGGCTTTAAACAGTCATTAATTGTTTTTAAAAGGTAAAAAAATCGAGCACTTAGTTATTTAGAGGCGATTTAAAATGTAAATAGAATTTTTCTACATACCAACATATCCAGTGTGTTTTTTAGAATCCCAAGATACGCCGTGCGGAGCTTCCGCTACAACGTGTGCTTCAATCGTTATAGCGTCGTCCTTTACGAAACCGTTCTCAGCGTCCAGGAGGTCCTTCCACGAAATGAAATGTGTAAAACCCCAATCATCTTCCTTACTGCATATGCAAATGTAATTCATAAAATATTGTATTATTTGCTCTAAATATTTTTATATTTAATTCTAATTTTAACTTCAACTTTAAAAGTTAGCGGGCTCATATTATTTAATACTATTAGTTTTAAAAATATTTTTAATTTTCTAAAACAAACATCTTAAGCTGCGATTTCGGCGATTGACAGAGAAAGAAGATGTAACGTAAGTGGAGCAAAGAGAGACATGCACATTCAATAAATACAACTGAATTCTCGTAAATAAGAGGCAACGCCACCGAGGCACTAATTCGCGGCTAAAGGTGTAATGCCATTTTACGTATAAGCTGCAGTACCTTAATATATTCCTGTATTTCATAAATGCATATACCAATCACAATAAAGCTTCAAATTAAAAACTTTTTCAAGTAAACAACAGAACCCTTACCTATGATACATATGATGGACCTTCCTACATAGATGTTGACCATCGGGTTTGTAAGATAAAAGCTTTATTTCACCGAGACCATAGCACGACCAACCGGGTGCGTCGCAGTCACCGTTGCACTGCAGGAAGATGCCGAGACCCTTCTGTTGCTGGCGGTCAGGGGTCGTGGTATTGCGAACAAGGACAAGAATCTTCCACGGAAGGCATCGGATGTAGCACGACGGCGATAGGACCTGCTCCTTCAGTTGGCTAATGTTCTGTACTGTGAAACGAAACGTAGCTTCCGGCCGGGCTATGTCATCCTCATCGTTTATAACGTCCTGAAATCAGATTGTATTGTTTATCGGACTGGCGGACAGTATTTGGCAATATCAATCATGCTTTGAATGAGCTTCCTACGGGACTATATTTAATAAGTTCCCACGTCTCTTAAACTCGTTATCGAAGATGCGAAATAGAAACCAATATCTCCATCTACCATAAACTTACGTAGCCACCGTTCCTATAATATTAGCTAACTAAAATAAATTAAGAAGACTTAATCACTCATAATAGCATGACAGACATAGAGAGTATTGTTTTTTCGATTGAAAAACCTTATTTCTAAATATGGTCTTTACAATTTGTAAGCTTCTTAATTGAATTAAAAAATAATGCACTACTTCAAAGCGACAATACACTAGGTATAATTTCATATCACTAACCGGCTTTAAAAATTCAAGAAACATTCTTACCGCGGTCAAAGGAATTAAATCTGTCGTCGTGTTTTCTGCGGTACTTGTTTCAATCATTTTATAGTCGCTAATTCTGACAAATTTGACAACAAATCATTTACAAACCGATTCCCCTTATTGGTGCAGACTTAACGTTACACTAAGATTATTATGTCGATAATTTTAAACTTTAAAAGCAATTAATATTATGAATATTTATTTATGATTAAGTGATTTGTTTTTATGTAAAGGTCATAATGGTGGTTATCAAATAAAAAACACAAATTTTGTAAAGTTCAGGCCGATGACATGCGTCATTTTCTGTATTTTAGGACATGACGACTTTTCGAAATTTAAAAAGAAATTGTTCAGGTTTTAGTAGCATGAATAATGAAAAAATAACCCAATATAAACTTTTTGAATTGTTTATTTTGCTTTCTATTTAAATGACTTTATTCTTGATTCGTCTGAATAATACATTTTTATTTATATTTTCTTAATTTCTTATATTATATTTTCGAACATCATCATCTACTGCCTTTTTCCTACCTACGTAGGGTCGGCATAATATGTACTGGACTCTACTGTAGTCCACACTCTAATTGGTTTTGGCAATAGTTTTGTTTTTTTAATATTTCGCTTTGAATTTTCAATTTAGGTTCTATTATCATCTAGGATTACATTTTTGAAGTATATATAGTTTTAAAATTAATTACAAAGCACTAATCTTCTCATAACATTGTGTCAAATTAAATGGACCAGCCGACGACCGCGCTTAATTAAATTTTGTAACAGGCCTTGTAATTAAGATGTCGTCGGAGAATATCAATCTATCTTAAGGTTATAAGAAGACGACGATATTATTTAATCATACTCGGATTTGTAAAGTAAATTTGTAACAAATAAAGTGTTATATTACATTTCGTCCAAAAAGAAATAGCAGCTTTTTATCGAACTTGCTATCGTTCTAAATGCGAAAGCGTAATTTATATAAATATTTACACATGTATCTATCATGTATATATACATGTATATATACTCACGTTAACAGCTGTTATAACTACATTTTAGAAACAATGCGTCCCAAATTTTACACCGCTTTACCTTTACTTTACCCTTTGAATCCTAAAGTACTGGACCCTAGCACAAGTCAAGGTCTAATTGGATTGTTACAAGTATTACACCTAAAAAAAGAGTTTTTCCATTGCATTGTTTTTGTGTTCATAATAGTTACCACAGAGTATTATCAGTGAAAATTAGCAAAGTTGATGAAATGTTTTCATCATTAAAGAACCAAGCTCGGCTAATTAGAATTTTTTGCCCCGCGGCGGGGATTACGGCCGGCGAAACTCCCGGTAATTGCCCGTCTGCTCGTCTGCCTGCCCTTAATCAGTTTTAGCGACGTCGCCGGCAACTTTTCCCAAATTAACATTACGTATCCTATTATAGCTAACAACAAGGATGGGAAAGGAAAGAAAATTTGACGGGAAAGGGGATGACAGGAAAAGGAAATGTCCATTTCTGCCTATTCCCTCATCTATTAATGGTAGGCAACGCATCTGCAACTCGCAAATGCTACTTATGTCTATGGGTAGCGGTCACTTAAGTGACCGCTGGCTCGTTTGCCACGTTTCTTCTGTAAAAAAAACTAACAGCACGGCTTTAGCTGTCTTAAACCGACTTCGGTTAGTGTGAAGTTATTTAATAAACTTCCTAAGAAAATTATTTAATAAACTTTTAAGAAATTTAATATTCTTTGTGACCTTTAGAAGAGTTTCTGTAATGTACGTACCCAAATAAAAGAAAAGTAAAAAATAGAAGAAAAACTATCTGACATTTCTCAAATGTTTTTGAATGCGGAAAGCTACTAAATGAATACGAGATTCACTACATGTTGAATTACGACCTCCATTCATAAATATTTACAACGATCGCCAGATCTGTTACCAAGCCGGGTAGAAAAGGAGATATAACGCTGGTATTATATAAGTATATATATTACTCGGGTCTAACTAATCTAAGCAGAAGCGGGCTCTAAATCTTCGCCGGGGAATTAACAGACTAACATCTGATAATTCCCCGTTGAAGGTTGTAATATGATCCTGTCACTTCTGTTGCGAAATGTAGCAAAATAATAAATAAGAATAAAAAAATATATAATTATGATGAATGAAAATTCATCATAATTATTATTATTATATATTATTA
>DWLR01001255.1:0-19108 GCA_018246295.1 Papilio alexanor hazarajatica
TGGAGAGACCAATTAGATATGAGGATTCTGCGCATCCCGCGCTCTTGGAGGGGCTGCATTTCGACTGTATGGCGGACTCGAATGCCCGGTGACAGCTGCAAAACAAGGTGACAGCTGCAGCAGGCCGCCTAACATTGTCATGGGTGTCGGCCTTCGTCAAACTCATGGAGCTTAGGCCCCTACGCTGCTTCAGATGTTTGCAGAAGGGGCACGTAAGGGCACAATGCAGTGCGGACGTCGACAGAAGCTATGAGTGCTTCCGCTGCGGAGTAGTCAGACACAAGTCCAAGGAGTGCTTGGCCAAACTGCACTGCAAAGGAAGACTGCAACGCAGCCATCACCAGCACGCCAGCCACCAGCAGAGGTGGCGATGGAGACGGGCCAGGCTACCAACCAACAGGGCACTACGATCACTGCGCACGAGCACAAGACCTGTGGTCGTCGCAGATAGCCGTGTTTGCGGAACCCTACTACATCCCCAAAAGGGACGATTGAGTTGGTGATGAGGATGGTCTTGTAGCCTTGGTTGTGTCGAGGTCCGCCGGATACCCGTCTCTAGAAAGGGTGCAACGGGGCCAAGGCTGCGTTGCGGCCATCATAGAAGGAATCCTTACCATCGACGTGTATTGCCCTCCGAGTAAAAGCCGGGGCTCGCAACCAACTTGCGTGCGGCCACAAGGCAGTTCTATCGTGGACCTATCGTTTGCCAGTCCTACGATAGCGCACCGAGTCTTCGGATGGGAAGTAGTAGAGAATTTAGAGACGCTGTCAGATCACCTGTACATCCGCTTTAACATCTCTGCGGCCACCGCGGTTTCGGCTCGTTCGGGACCCGGTGTGCTAACTGGTGGCAGTCCACGGTGGGTGCTTAAACGTCTCGACAAGGGCAACCTCCAAGAGGCTTCCCAGGTTGAAACATGGATGTCCCCGAACAACGCGTTAAGCGTTTCTGAGGGGGCCGCGGCGTTACGTCAATCGATGATTCGCGTTTGGGATGCGTTGATGCCTAGACAGGGTCCTCTACCGCAGAGAAGGCAAGTGGTGGTGGTCTGCTGAAATTGCAGAACTACACACTGCGTGCGTAGCTGCAAGACGCCAGTACCAACGACTACGACGAAGGAGACGACGGGACGAGCTCACCGAGTCGTCGATGCGTAACGCCTCCAAGGAAAAAAGACTCACCCTTTCCCTCGCTATAAGCGAGGCAAAGGAGAAAGCCAGGGAAGAGATAGTGGAGACTCTCAATCAAGATCCTTGGGGCCGCCCGTTTCTTATGGTACGAGGGAAACTCCGGCCACGGGCACCTCCCTTAACAGAGAGTCAGTTGGTGGAAGAAGTGGTGGGATCTTTGTTTCCCCACAGGCAACAACATCCATGACACCGCCTGCTAGGAATGAGACCTTCGCTGCGCCCGAAGACATACCACCTGTTTCTTCGGGTGAACTCGAGACCGCGATACAACGGCCGGAAAAAGACGGCGCCGGGCCCGGACGGCGTACCTGGCCGGGCTTGGGTTCTGGCTGCAGGGGAATACAAGGAAAGGGTCATCGGATTGATGAGCTCCTGCCTCTCTCAAGGGCGCTTTCCAGAGCTGTGGAAAAATGGCATCCTTGTTCTTATAAAGAAAGAAGTTCGTCCGGCCGACTCCCCTTCAGGGTACCGCCCGATTGTGCTTCTGGACGAGATGGCGAAGCTCTTTGAGCACATTATAGCCAATCGCCTCTCCAAACATCTGGCGAGAGTCGGTCCGCACCTGGACAACAAACAGTACGGGTTTCGTGCGTGCAGATCCACCGTACACGCGATCTTGCGACTGAAGGAGATGGCGGAGGAGGCAATTGCTCAGGGCGAGGTCGTTTTGGCGGTGTCCTTGGATATCGCCAACGCCTTTAACACCATGCCCTGGAGCTGTATCAGGGAGGCGCTCCGCTACCACAGAGTGCCGAAGTACCTCCAGAGCATAATCACTGACTACCTATCGGGTAGGTCGGTGTCGTATAGGAGTGGACACAGGTGGCGCCATCACGAGGTGACCTGCGGCGTTCCACAGGGGTCGGTCCTCGGGCCGCTCCTGTGGAACATCGGATATGATTGGGTGTTGCGTGGCGTTCTCCTCAGGGGAGTAAGCGTCACATGTTACGCGGATGACACCCTGGTAACGGCGAGGGCAAAATCTCATCGGCAGTGTGCTATCCTCGCCACAGCCGGAGTGGCCTAAGTTGTTAGCCGGATCCGAGCGCTGGGTCTCGAGGTGGCCCTTGACAAACCCGAGGCCCTGTATTACCTGTATTACTGTATTATACAGGTCACCCTCGGGATCCCATATCATCGTTGGCGGAGTGCGCATCGCCATTGAGCCCCAAATGAAATATTTGGGACTCACGCTCGACGGACGGTGGACCTTCGAGGGCCACTTCCGGAGGTTACTACCCAAACTACAGCGGCCGCACTCGGCAGCCTGCTGCCGAACCTGCACGGCCCAAGAGCGTCCTGCCGACGCCTCTATTTGGGCATTGTGCGCTCGATGTCTATACGGGGCGCCCGTGTGGTGCGGCTCTCTGAATGGCCGGACGGTTGATCTTCTACACCGTCCCCAAAGGGCCTTAGCCATCAGAGTTGCCCGCGGATACCACACCATTTCTTTTGAAGCGGTGTGTATCCTGGCGGGCTCCCTGCCGTGGGAATTAGAAGGGGAAGTTCTCGCGTCGGTATATGCCTGGCGAGAGACAAAAACTGTGACAGTCTCCGCCCTCAAGGAAGGAAGTTGAGACGATGAGGGAGGAGCGGCGAACATCAGCCCTGGCGAAATGGCAACACAGCCTTCGCCAACTGAGGGCCGGTAAAAGGACAATTGAGGCAATCCGTCCAGTTCTCGTGCAATGGCTGGACAGGGAACTCGGCGCGCTCACTTTCCGACTGTCACAGGTGCTTTCGGGGCACGGGTGCTTCGGCAGCTACCTGCACAGGATAGGAAGGGAGCCGTCGGCGAAGTGTCATCACTGCGACGATTGCCTCGAGGACACCGCCCAGCATACGTTGGAGGAGTGTCCTGCGTGGGTAGAACAACGCCGGCAACTAGTAGCGGTCGTGGGCAGCAATCTCTCGCTCCCGGCCATCGTCAACACCATGGTGGGGACGGTTCGAGCTTGGGTTGTCGCTCAAGAATTTTGCGAGGCCGTCATGAGCCTCAAGGAGGAGGCGGAAAGGGTAAGGGAGGCCAACACCCCGAACTCCATCCGCAGCCGCCGCATAGGTGGAAGAAGACGAGCGTACGCCCATAACTATCCACCTTAGCTAGCCTAGAGTGACGGGCTAGGGGAAGCCCGTCACTGAGAACAAACTAAGGAGAGCGCGTACGGGGTTTCCCGCGCGAACAGAGGCATAACATCAGCTAGAAGGGGCGTACGGCCAATCATCACCGGGTCGTGCAGACGAATACTTTTAAGTGTACCCTCGTCCCGGTGGACAGTGAAGTTGAGGGAAAAACAGGGGTTTAGTGGGTATGCTCCCCAGGAGGAGAGAGTCCCACATAACCGCCGTGCCTCCCCCAAGGCACGGGGTATGCGTAACGCATTCCCCTCTATAAAAAAAAGGTATCTCTCTCCTCAGCCTATAATCGTCCACTGCTGGACTTAGTCCTCCCCCGTTGATTGGTACGTTTGGTACGTTTTAAATCGTGAACTCTGAGTGTGGGAGAACCCCACAGACCCCACTGTTGCCCAGAATACGGGACATACAAAAGGTGGCATCTTCCACAGGTTAAAAAAATGATGCGTTTTACATAAAGTAAAAAAAGAAACAAATCAGTTTAGATATGTTTAAGAAAAAAAATTGTAATAGGTTAAGTTTGCTGTTTTAAAAATTCGAAAGTCTATTTTTCAATTTTAGTGTGTTAAAAATTCGAAAATCGATTACTGTTTTGATGATTAGTATATATAGTATTAGTATCGTATGTATATATATATATATATATATATAATGTATTATCATTAAATTCCAAGATAGTGCAAGATAAATATCAAACAGACGTTTAATCCTTATTACAAGAATATCATATTTACTGATATTTTATATTATTTATAAATTTCGGTTCGGAGTGGATTTTGAAGCGAGGATGTATTTCAACTATTATTTACTATCTCGCGGTTTTACTTTTAATATAACAATACATTTGATTTAGTTTAATTATTTGAAATGCGTGAATTACAATAAACGTAAAAGAAAATTAATTTTATGCTTTATTCGAAGAGAAAAGTATAAATAGAATTCCTTATAGGGCTTAAATTTTAATATTATTATAATTTTGAACAACAAATTAAACATAAATTATTATTTTATTATACTTCAGTTTATTTCAGTTACAATTTTACGTTGATCACTGTAAAAAAGTGCACTGCAACTATTTTGGATCAATCTAATAACGCAATTGACATTGGTTATAGTGGCATAATAACAATGTTTACTATTATTATTGCACTGTAATAACAAAAATATCAATCATAGCATGTATAATTGGGAATTCGATAGGTGTCGTAACGTTTAAAGACTGTCTGCAATCGTGGCACGATTTTATTTATAGAAGAAAGGAAAAACGAACAACGAATTACCCAAATGAGCGATCATTGCTGCCCATAAACATCCGCAATATCAGAGGAAACACATGCATTGCCGGCCTTTTAGGAAGGAGCACTCTCTTTTCTTAAAGGACCCTAAGTCGTATTGGTTTGGAAATACCGCCGAGGACTGATCATTCCACAACACGGCGGTATGACGCAGGAAATTTCGCATGGTAGTGGAATGCCAACCATCAAAGTGGTGTGGATGGTATTTGGTGATATGTCGTGTTGAGCGATGACGAAACTCAGCGGCAGATATTGTTCCAAACAGTTTTTCGGAACACTCCCAATGGTAGAGGCGGTAAAAATGCAAAGTGAACTTACGTTCTTTTGCAAGGCCAGTGAGTCAAGCTGATCAGTAAGAGCTTGGTCGTTGACGATTCGAGTCGCTCGTCGTAATTATTATTATTATTATTTGTAATTTTTAAGTGTATACTTGAGGAAAAAAGTATAATTCTCTTATAATTTTCCGTACAAAGTTTACTTGTAAAAATATTTTCTAGGAAAATAACTCAGATAAAGAGCTTAAAGGATAACAAGCCTCTCCCCGTATATTTTTTTAAAGAAGGATTCGTTTAAAAGACTCCTGATCTTTACATCCCAGTACATAATACTATGTTACGAAGAGCGTTTTGCCAGGTGATGCAATTCTTAGGAAATTTCCTTTCATAAGTGTAAACAGAAAAATTTGCTTCAAATATAACAAGGTATATATTTATTACATTAACATACTAAGCGAAAACTTTGCTTTTTGGCAAATAGAAACAAAGGCTCGCCTCCATATATCTCTTAGCTCATATGTTAGCCTGTTCAAAGTAGGCTCGTTTGAAATGGAAAAATGTAATATAAGTCTTTTCTAAAAGTTCACTAAAATCGGCCTTTCCAGGGATCAAGCTATTATATAATATAAATTTATATTGATATATGAAATAAATAAGTTAACATTGCATTGTCATGTCATCTATAATCAGGTAGCCAGTTGATGGTGTCGACGTTATTTGTAAATGTTGAATGAACAACGGATCGATTGTAAGCACAGTTTGATTTCAAATCATTTCTGTAATTAATTACCGATATTAATTATCGTTTATTAATTCGTTTTATTAATCGTTTTTTTTTTGTATTTTTTTTTTGCTTTTTACTCGCTTTAAGATAAGCAAATGTTGTTATGGACTCTACCACTATTAAAGATACTCATTTCAGTAAAGCACAATCAATTCAATCCTCAGTGCAACCGTTACCAAAGGTATTTTAACTGCTTCTTTGTAGTGCTTATTTACCAGGAAAGAAAATATTATAAAGATAATAAATACGTCACAATAATATGAAAAGTCTAGCTGTGATTCGTGGTCCCACCATTTGCTCCTTTTAATGTGATGTTATATAGCCTATATCTATCTTTCTTAATAATTGAGCTATTAATTGTAGCAAGAAATTCACATTTCAATAGTAACTCCTAAGATTAACGCGTTCAAACAAACAAATCTTCAGCTCGATTATATTGTTATTAATAAAAATATTATTTTATTACCATAGAAAGAAAAGACAGTCAATTTACATGACGACTACTATCTAAATGTACTTTCATTTTAATTATTTTACAACTTTAGTAGTTAATTAACCGTAATCCTTGTTTCTTCCAATCAAGGGTTAAAAACAATCAATAAGCATTTACCGACGTTGCAATTTATTTTCTCGTACCTTGCTAAAATCGGTGAAACGAGCATCGCGAGCGACGCAGTGGCGTCGCTCTCGAGTCCCACAAGAGTTGACTTAATCATAAGAACGAGCCGCGAAAATCGCTCCGACTGAAACTAGCCCCCGGGGAGTTGCGCTATCAGCCTCCTTTTGCTTTCTTTGGCCCGCGCCCGATCCAGTACTGCCAACTCGCCGGATTACAACCGACTTACGCTCTTAAGGCCGTATGTAAAACTTTTGCACGATAAAACGTTTCGATTTTTTATTTAAAAAGTTTGTTATAAGTCGACAAAACAATTTCAATAATCTTCTTGATAAACAGGAAGCGTTTTTTACTTAGTTTTCTTAAGGATATATTTTTGCTTATATTTCAGTTTTATTTCTATGATTAAAACTAATAAAAACATTTTTATCTAAGTATAGGTATGAGGTTTGATAGACAAACTGCAAGACATAGACCTCCTATTATCACTATCGACATAGCTTATTCTAAAGTGACCCTATGCCGAATGGGTAACTTCATTTGAAGAGTGAATAGGTTGTTACCATATCACGTAACATCAAATGGGAACGTAGTTTATAATTTATAAAAAAAATGTAGATCTACTGTAAATCACGAAGAATACTTGTATTAAGTAAGTATTCTTTTGTTGGATATATATAGGTTGGTGAAAGATTTTACAGTGAGAAAGTTCAATCTATAGTAATATATAAGTCTGCAGAGTAAGTAGTCTGTAATTTCAGTTTTTTTATGACAAATATTCATTTTATGCCTCACTGACATTAAGTTTAGAACGACTAGACCAATTATAATGAAAATTTGTATATAGCAAGAACATGTGATTGCGCACAAGATAGGTCATATAATAATCCAATATCTATATAAAATATCTGTATGTTTGTCAGCTATATGTCCCGTTGTAACTTGAGAACGGCTTGACCAGTTTTAATGAAAATTGGTATACATAGCAACAACACGGGATCATGTAAATGATAGGCCATGTAAAATTGCTTTCAGTTTTTATGTCCTGTTATAACTTAACAACTACTTGACCGATGTTAATGAAAATTTAATTGATAGCTCATGTAAAATATCAGTAACCCTAAATGTAACGAAAATAATACAACCTAGCGGATTATTTTGTATTTTCCTGATAGCGATATTTTGAACGCGCGGGAAGCCGTTGGCATTATTTAGTTCAAGATAATAATTTACCTGCTATTTTCATTATAATTTATAATACTTAAATATAAAGAAAGCCTTGACGATAAGTCATATCAGCAGTTGTATTCCTTATTAACCTTATGTTGTTTTAATGAATAGCTTTCTGTCAAAACAACAACTAACCTGATGTAATTTATTGGTATCAGTCATCATTAGGATCTTGTTACTTGTGACAGTAAACAAATAGGTGCACACTTAATAATTATTGCAGCACATCCTAATGTAATAAACGCCATACCAGCAACAATTGAAATTGTACTCTTTCATGTAAACTGTAAAGATGTTACTTGTGTAGACGAATTTACAAAATTTGATACGGTAAAATAGAGGGCGTAAGGGTATTACACTGGCTTATGGCACTGTATTAATTTTGAACCGTAGTAACTTTGGCGGTGACAGAACTAAGACACCGACACATAATTCACTTTGTAACGCAAATGAAACTAGCGCTTAATTTACTGGTATAATTAAGTAAATTCCTTTACACTCGAAATTGTTTACGACGTTGTAACGCCAGCCGCAGGCTGCGCTTTAAATCTTGCATCTGTAGGTGTTGTGATCTATTTAATTCGTTAATGAAAATATCAAAATGTAATCACTTTTAAAACCTGCTTTCGAAATATTAAATTACGATATAAAGATTGACATTACACCGATTGAACCCGAGTCTAATGTTGAGTTGCTTACATCTTCTGTGCTGTAGAAATAAATTAGTATTTAGCATTTGCACAAAATATGTCGGAGAGCCTGGTCCACTTAGTGGTGTCGTTCTCGGTGACTCAAAACCAGATGAGGTCAATGATCGGTGTATCCTACACCCTCCACCGTACACACCTGGTAACAGAACTTCGAGCACAAGCTGTAGAACAACCCCTACTTCTGGAAGGTCCAATCCAACCAATTAAATTGAAACATATATGAGCGGAGACAAATTTTGTGCTATTTCATAATGTCATGTTATATATTTTAAATAAGAATATACTCGGGAATCTTCCCGACGAGGGTTGGCGTCAAGCAGGTGGTCGATCATGAAACTACAGGTAAAACCAGTAACAGTATGGATTGCAGTACAGTCCAGGATAAATGGCAGAGTAGTTCGTAGAAAAAGTTAGGGAGATAATATTATCGAGACTCTTGTGCCTTAAATATTTTTAAGTCGAGTTTAATCTGACTATTATTAGAAGATTAAATTTTCATCTGCACCGTTATTCATTCATGTTCAAAATATAAGTTTCGTCACCTGTGTATTTTTCTATACATTTGGTCAAAGCAAACCGCTATGTTTCGTTACCACACAACACGACAGAGCTCCAGCTACCACCTGCACTACCTTGATGGTTGGCATTCCACAACCGTGCGGTTTTCGCGGATCTTCCTGCCTCGCACAGCCGCGGTGTGGAATGATCTGTCTCCAGCGGTATTTCCAAACCGATACGACTTAGGGGCCTTCAAGCAGAGAGTGTACTTCCTCCTTAAAGGCCGACAACGCATCTGCAATTCCTCTGGTGTTGCGTTCGTGAGCGTCGGTTCACTTAATGTAAGGCGACCCGCTGCTCGTCCTTGCCTCCCTTATTCTATTAAAAAAAAAGTAGTTTATTGTAGCTTGCAACTTACTTAGAAGTTGGGAGTCTTTAGGTAGTTACTGAGTATAGTATATTACCGAATAATATATTTATATGACATAGTAGATGTATATAATCATTTTTCTACTAAGTTTTAATTTAATATTCTTTATTTTTAATTTCACTCATGTATTACGGTTAACATAGACACTTATTCTCTTTTACAAAAAATATATTACAACATATGTATTTAGGAACGTGCACGTTATTTGACGCATCTGAAGACAAAGATTTCTATGGAAGACTTTGTCTTCAAACACGTCATATTTCTATCTCAGTGGTTAAACTTACAACCTACGGAATACCAAGGTTCGATTCCCATAGAGATTGAACCGACTTAATTTATATAAAATGATAATTGCGTCTAATTTGTGGCAAGCACCTCTTGCTTTATAAGACTGACATCTATTTCTGTTATTAAGTCTATTAGTATCATTCAACCACCTTGCACTGAGGTGAGGACAAAAGACGTGAGACCATATATTTTTGTCATTTTGTCGAAACTAAAATATTCTTTTGTCTGAAATGTCCATGTTGTTATTAAACAAAATTGTTATAAGTCAGGTTTTGTCATCGTATTTAAAATGAAAACATTTCAGTGTCTTTTCATCAAGCACAATAGATATAAGCGTTCAACAACACGTGAAATTGAGATAAAAAAGGAAACGGAAAATCGCAGGGAGCGCGGTATGGCAGAGGCCGACTCGGTTCGTGAACTACAATACACTTTACATAAAAAAACATTGTGTTGAACGACAACGGGGCATCAACTTTCCCAGCGAAGACATAAGCGAAATTGAATTACACATATTGAAAAAGAAATGTGTAGCTTCTTGGTAGGCGTGGTTTGGTCGAAGACTCCTCCTACGGCGTAAAGCGCGCCGCCGTGGCCACGTCGCCGCGACGCCGAGCCGGCTGCGTGTCGCCGCTCGCCGCTCACAGTCGCGCGCCGCCCGCTGCAGACCTGTGTCGCAGCAGACCACAACTTTACCCAACGCGAGCTTAGTTGCCGTTTATCTCCGAACGCGAATACACCAACAACTTTCGAGTGTTTGACTTTGGAGAGATTTAATATAACTTCGCTTGATAAACTCTGAAAGTGAAATGGGGAAAATGCTGCTTTAGAACAAATACGCCGCTAATCAAAACCCGGCAATGTTTTGAGTGCAAAACTTGTTGTGTGCTTTGTGAGGAAGATGTAAAAGATCAAACACTCATACCCATAAACTTTATAATGGATTCACGTAGTACTCAGGTATTTTACAGCTATGTTATCTTAAAATGCGAATATGTTACGAAATATATATATGTGTTATATTGGAAAAATAGTATGCTTTATTTTATCCAACACTTTAATGCCATTTTAAACTTTAACATAAAAAATAAGGTCTTACTCTTATTTTTTATTCTCAATAAGGAGATTACACATATAAATCGGTGTACGATTTTCACGGAAGGATAGGATAGGGATAGGATTTGAAGATAGAAATGTCTTAATTCCTTTAACTTTTCCTCGCATCGAACCTATGAATCACATTGTAACTTCTTTTGTTGTAATTTAAAAAAGGTGTTTTATCTGAAAGATTTAATTGTTAAAACTGAGTAAAATCAGGGGACTACTGATCCTTACTGGGCTTGTTATTTAATAATACTTTCAACAAAATGATGCAATGCCCAATAGCACCTAGGATATGCTACATTTTTATTATTTACATGCAACGGTTCAACATTTACCCAGGAGACGTTAAGTATAAAGAGCTAGTTATATTCAGTCAGAAGTATTACTTTTGAATTTATAGTCACATAACTTTTGAAACGTTATGCCATATTTACTTTTTAAATGCTTATTAATAATTTTATCTACTCGTATGTGCTTACTGTGCTTAACACGGCTTATCGAACCTTCTGTCAAATTTGCGGTCATGGGTTCGAATTTTCCTTTTCGGTTTTGTAGTGACTAAAAAAAAAATAAGAACATGAAAACAGTTTTCCAAAGTAACAATAAATTTTATGAAAATTCGATTAAAGGGTAATCGACTTCAATAATTGTTGTCCATAGATCTAACGACTTTACGAATCAACGTAATATGACTTGGGCACATCATATAGCATATAAAAGTGTAATGAAAAAGTAAAATTGCTCTTAATTTTTGATGATGTCTGCATAGACATAGTGTAGCTGGAGCATTAAATCTGAATTATAATTGCTTACACTATAACACATTTTACACAATATCATTATGACAAATAATTTAGAAGAAAACTTTGGTTTATTGACTTAGTTTGTTAAAACTACACAGAGTACTATATAACTATACTATATGATCAAAATTAGCTGCCTTCCCTTTAGGCAAGGTTCCGAAGATACTGGCAGCGTTCCGCCTTTGAATAGCTAGACTAATTCTTTGTCCGAGGTAGCTGCCAGCTCTTCGAGCTCCTGTGATGTCGACCAACCTTTTTGATATTTCCTTAAAAAGCCTTATAGCGCTAGGACCCCACGAACCAAGGGTCTCGACACCGAATGGGAAAAAATCATACTCGGAGCCTAGACCCCTGTATTTGCAAGTTTTAGATTTTTCAGCAGCTTCACAGGCCGCACCAGCTCAATAAAATATTTCAGATTACTCGTAAAACATTTATCGCGTTCTGTTTACTTATGGAGCAAATTATCAGTCGATCTTTAATTTATTTTTGTATACCATATAATTTATTTACAAATATTTAGTATTTATTAATTAATTATATTAATTATTATATCATTATTAAAATTTCACTCTAATTAAACGCCAAAGTCAGAAGCAAAGGCGTTGTAATACAACAATAGTTATTATAAGTTAGATGTGAACAAACCCTACTGTCTTAGAGCATTACTTTACGCATCCCAGGACGAGCGAAAGTGGAGCTATTTTAAAAGTTGGAAGTAGAAGATATTAATTAAATGTTCAACAATTCACGGATAATATTAAAGGAACATTTTAACCCCTTAGTACGCAGGAGACCTTTCAATCAAACGGATCAGTTAATCTCATGTTTCAGCGATCGCTTTTATCGTGTTCGGTTCGCGATGAAAATAATATTTGGAAAGGGTTAAAGTTGCTATGACTATTGTGAGCGGTTAGTTTTACAAACGAAACTTTATTAGGTACTATTTTAAAACAATTTCTTTGATGTATTTAGTTTTTTAATAACGTCTAGAACGCAAGCAGGACGATCAATTTGTGGTAATTTTTTTTTCTATTATTATTAATAGATATAGCGATTCACTTGATTTTGCAGTAAAAACGAACGTTGAACGATTTTGAACAGCGAGGTGTCGTTCAATTCGTATTCTTCTCCGGAGTGTTACAGGGGTACAGTCTGTCAGGTTTATTGGTTTTTTTTTTTAATAAACTGTTGCTTGTCCCCCTTTCTGTTTCTTCTCCTCCCCCTCTCCTTATCAGCATAATTCTTCTGCCCTACATAAAATCTGACAATGCATAGGGCCGGTCCCTTAACATCACGTCTTTTCGCCGTAGAAATTAATATACTTTGTTATGTATTATTTCAAAAGAAATCATTGTTAATATACATATTTTATTTCTGAATAAAGCCAAACACATGTAAAACGCAATATACATACTTTGGTCTACTGTATTGGTGGTTTAGTTTGGGCTTCATTTAACCGAATTTTCACTCACATTCGCAGCTATGTTCATTCTGTGAAATTTCGTACTCGGTGTGCGAGCACATTTCGTTGCACCAGAAATTTCACACCCGTCTTTTCCCTTACTGCGACTCAAGAAGTATAACTTAAGAAAAAGAACTGTATTGGAACATACCATCCTTAAATAATAACATAGTAGGTTAAAACAGTGGTATAGTGTATTTCAATTACAGAAATGAAATCCGCAGAAATAAAATTTTGATATTGACAGTACCATTCGAAAATGAATGTTTTAACATTGGTTAATGTAATAAAGAATGTCTATCGTTTACCATTTTGTATCACCAAGAAATTTTATTTTAAGCAATTATTCGCAATATCTGTCATATAAAAATGTCGTTCTAAATACCTTGGTACTGGATGGTACAAAGCAAGGTTACCTATAGAATTGAAATAGCTTAAAATGCGTACTTAAAACTGAAAATCTATTTATAGATAAATCGTTTTTATTTGTTATTAAATATTTAATAATGAACACATCACAACTGTTACCAAGGACTGGTAGTGATCACAAATATCCACTTTGAACGATTTTGAGATCATTGTGTCTGTTCATAGACAGTCATTCACACAAATCGGTTCAAACCAATACTAACAGTCACATATGTACATGTTCTCTCGTCGTAAATTTACTACGGTTTTCTGTCCTTATCCTTACTTTAAATAAAGTCAATCAAAGAAACCTACCTTTTTCAAATAAAGCCTCATTCGCTTTCTTTAATCACCATTTTGCATAGTAATGTTTTTTTTATCGTATCCTTTTTTACATATATTTTCTCTAAAATACACTTAATGAATAAACATTTTAATATAATTAAGGTAAAGTTTAACATATTAACAACTTAATAAATAATTCATGCACAATTTAGTGCTATTCATTTTTGTAAGTTTGAAAAAAGAAAGCATAATATTAATATAATAAATACCGTTTACTTCCTTAGTAGAGATATTAATCAAATAAAATGCTGTTTTTGTTATTACAAATAATGTAATAGCGAAATATAAATATTTCAGTTATTTTTATAAAAAAGTAAGTACCGTTACGTGTTTGTCCGGATGTCACTTAAATTTTCAAAATATTAATTTGTATAAAACACTCTCCATAAAGGAGTCAATAGACTTTTTTTAAGCTGTTCATTAACTTAAAAGCTTCTTGAAAGCCTAACAAGACGCTTCGTCAGTTTTATATAAAACGAAGACCAGCATAATTTAATATTCAATTCATTTTCTGTATGAATTTCTATGATCCAAGTACGATAAGGTAGATTAATATTAGTAATTTCAATTTAAAACTTATTTAAGAGAAACTACTTAAAATTATTCTTAATTTTCATTCCTAAACTTCGTCAGAAAGTTCTATTTTCATTAGTTTAGTATTTGTTTTGTAAGCATCTAATTTTGGAAATTCAAATTTCAAATATTTTTGCTGCAGATGAATTGATGCATTATTTATTTATCATCATCAACAGTCTATAGTCGTCCACTGCTGGACGTAAGCCATTGATCGCCAAAACGATCGGTCCCCTGCCGCCCTCATCCAGTAAACTCCCGCAACCTTGACCAGATCATCGGTCAATCTTGTGGGAGGCCTACCTATGCTGCGTCGACTTGCACGAGGTCGCCATTCCAGGACTTTTTGCCCCTATCGGCCATCTGTTCCATTCCACCACTTCAGCCTAAGATCGTCCACTGCTGATCCCCATTGATCGTATCGTTTGGGGAAAATATGTCATAATCGCCACGCTTGAATTAGCGCTCGCAGTATGTTCCACCGTACTAAGAAAAGAACGCTGCTGCCTGTCCTCTGGTGATCTGTACACCCAGACAGGACAAACATACATTATTTATTAATTAAAAATAACTAAATAAAAAATGGCACTATAATCTTAAATATTGTACTCGATAATTAATTGAATTAATAAAACCCAATATTCAGCTGTAACTATTTGAATTTATGCGACTGATTCTTCTATAAAAAATTGTAATTCTTCCTTAATTGCCGATAATTTAAATCCTCTTATTTTTATGTTCATAGGTTTAGGTGATTGTTTAAAGCATAATACGAAGCACCAATCGTGTACTCTATTTTCTCATACAAATGTAGGTAATGTAACCTCCATCCACCACCATTGTTAAACAATGGTGGAGCTAGTGTCAGCTGCGACTGTTATAGAATAGAGCTCACTTGACTGAGAAAGCACCTCAGTTTCAAAAAATACTGGTGTGATGTAGTGACATTCGTACTTCAATCTTTCGTCTGTAAGTGAGGTGCCGCATGCTCAATGTCCTTAGAGTCCCATCCTCCTATCCTTTTTTTTGTCTAGACCCTCGTCTTATCTACAAACGACTAGACAATCTCTTGATTGTTACTCATGCAGATGACTAGCTGTGATTTCCTGAGTTCATTGAGTCGAGTCGCTTGAGTACAACTCAAAAGGCTTGGTTGAACTAAGTTCAAGTAGAAATAGACTTGAAAGCAAACCTCAGAACTATTTTATGTCGTGGTAAAAAAACCTTGTGCGGATTTGTCCAAAAATGAAAAGATATTCTCTTAATTTCCTTAGCATCGTTTAAACGTTTCACGCGTCCCAAACGACCATTACGTCCCGTTCCGTGACACCAGGATGTAATAAGAATCAATTACACCTTACGCAGCGATAAAGGTAATTTTTATTCGGCCGCCCTCTTATCTTAATAGTGTGAGAAATACAGTTAAGTGGATTTGTAGGCACGAGTGGGGCCATGTTTCCTGAACGCTAAGTTATTTAAAGTCGGCTCTCGCTGATATCTAGCGGGGCATCCATTACCTTCCAACAACGGGGTTGCTGCGTAGTATAAATTATGAGCGAGAATATTTATTATTTGATTTATATCTGCCTGTAAAATGTAGATATAATGTGGTTAAACACTTTAAGCAATTTATCAAATAAAATTGTTTGTGAACCTTAAAATTTAGTTGATTTTTGTTAGGTGTCATAAAAACCAAATACGATCGTTCTAGGATAAGATTTAAAATTCCATCTGTACATTCGAAGTTCCCGTCACACAAGAGAAATGTTTTAATTTTCTCCTTTTTTGAATAACCTTTTAAAATCCCTACATTTGCGGTGGTAATTTTAAATATTTTTTTAAAGATTTTGAGAAACTGTGTTTCATTTCCTATAAATTAAAATGAAATAAAAATCATTAGCACTCATAAGAAAATTTATTTTCTTAAAATTAGTAGTCGATAAATTTTTATGTCGAAATCAGTCAGAATCATGTAAAGACTGGTAAGCTCAAAATGTAGTCCTTATTTTTTTTAAAACCTTGCATTTCGGGAAGCAAGTAAATTGAAATAATAAAATGCATTTGTAAACACAAATACTACATAGAATAAAAAAAAACTAACAAAACACGATATGCAGCCAGAATAAAATCGCAACGTTAGTCAATGTTCGTCGAAAATCAATAACTGGCCAATATGTGCCTATCATTTTGACATCTAGAATTCCGTATGCGGCTTATAGAAACGGTGTTAGGTTAAACCCGAAATTTGCAACGTGTTTTAGGGCAGGCGTTTTTGCGCGACACGCTACACCGTCCATTCATTAGGCCCGATGCTGTCCACGACGGCATTAATTACAGCCTGCTCTGACGAATGTGCATACCTAGCAAGGATACTCTATAGATAAATGCAGGTCACGCTTTCACTCAAAATTTTATAAATAAACGGACTGCTTTTTCGGAACATCGGGTCTCAAGGTTTAACTTATAATATTGGTATGTATTGAGTGTATACGACGTTCTCTATTATGCCATGTAACAAAATTTGTCCAAACGTGATGATCTCTTTTAATTCTGGGTTCACGTCAAATTACTGACTCGTCGTTTAGTGTAATACTTTACAGAAAGAAAAAAATTTAACCTGCTCACAATAAAAATTATACAATAATTGAGCTGATACAGTTTTCACCTAGATAATTAATATAATATTGTGAAATATCGAGATTTAAGAGAGAAGAGTAACAAATTGAGTACAATAGGTCACTAAGAATGTCGAAGTAGTTACTTTTATTTAAATTTTGGCCCATGTTTCACTGCCTTCTTTTTTATATAAGTGGCAAATGTCACTTAGGTGACAGCTTGTTCATTTGCCACCTTCTTCTTCTAGATGCGTTGCTTACCTTTAACAAATACAGGAGGGGATAGACAAAAAAATGGACATCAAATCCTCTTTCCCTTCCCACCCTTTCCTTATTAGAAAAGGATGCGAAGGGGAAGAAGACTAAAATTAGGCCTCCGGCACCTCATTTCTCACGGGAAACTCAGAATACTTCTACTTCACGCCTGTCTTCTGTAAGGTCGTGGTATTTCACCGGTCTAGCGGATCATTTGTGCGAAAGTTGTTGCGGACTCCACTACTATCAAAACATTCTTCAACCATCTGAGACCTAATAAACTTTCTTATAACTAAATAGTCATAGCTCCAGTTTAAATAATACAGCGTTTGTTTTTTTAAGTTTTTGCCCTCAATGTATAGGTACAGATAAATGCCAATATTCTAGGCATACGTGCTAATCACTTTATTGCACCGTGGAATCAGAGATAACAGCCACAGTCGGCCGCACCCTGATTACTCTGGTTTATAATTGCCGCTCTTACAAATGAGTGGGAAGCGGCTGTGACTCGATAGCGAAATATTTTGAGCTGATCGATTCATTAATTTGCGGACATTGTGTTAATGCAACATTTGTCTAATTGAGATGCGGCCTCATGTTTTGTCATGGATTTTATCGGTAATTTGGTAATTTATATATATTTTATTTCTAACGATTTATTCGGCTTTTAGATAGCAATTACGTAGTTTTTAATTTTGAACATGTACTATTACCGAATTATTTAAATTTAAAAAGTCACTATGACAAAGGAGACAGGACGTTTGTTGCTTCAGCAAGCGTAGTATCATGAACATATTTTATGAGATTATTGGCATAGTAAATAATAAAATATTGAGAGAACGCGTTACCGACAATATATACTCGTATGGGTAGTGCCTACTTGTATAAACACTAAGATAATTGTTCCAGTGTTTCTTACCCTTATAAGTCATATGTTTCTCTTTTGAGTCACGGACGGTATCCATTTTCTCATCTTCACATTGAGACAAGTAAAAATTAATTCTTTATCACTTATTTTTATGAATGTCCGACCGCTTATTTTTCTAGAGAGTTATCTATCTAAGTAAAACGCCCATTACTGTTTCAAATGTCTGAATTTTAATTACTGATATAAACATAAAACAGACATACATAAAAACTAAACGTAAATATTAAGATAAATGTTAACAAGGAGTCTGCAAGCTTCCTATTATACTCTTTCCATCGAACTACTTATAGGTTATTGTATTTTTATTATCTACGTATTTGTAGTTAACAAATATGTAGATAATAAAAATCTACAACATTAATTACGAAAATGTTTGCTGATTTTTTCAACTTGTTTTTATAGAGCTTATACAATCTTCACTTTGAGTTTTCTCCACACAAAATACCTCGCAAACGTTTGAAATATAAAACGCTCAGAGAAATGAAAGACGGCATCTTTCTTCACCACACAATAATGCTCAAACGTAGGTGGAAACGTTTCTAGTCTCGAAAGATTTAACTAGAAAGTGTGTCACTTCTGAAGGGAAATAAGGATGCATTAAAATAAAATCTATGGAAACACAGTTTATTTTGTACAAAATGTAATAATAAGTACAACTTTTATTTCCCGTCTTGCAGAGAAGGAATAATATAGAGAGGCGTTTTATTAACTTTAAAATAAATATTATTTCTAGTTCACAAGCAATGTCTCTACAGATGAGTACTGTTACGAGTTATTACTTAATCTATGTATAGTGTGTTCCAAACCAAGGCCTAAATTATACAAACAAACAAGCGTCACTTACTAAAGAAGGCGGCCGAAACAAACTATAAGTAGTTTAAATATTGCATTCAACAGTTTATTAAAATACAATACCTTGCTAAATTATCCAAGCACTTTCACCAGAGCTTATTTGGTAAGTCACCAGTTACATTAATATGTAACGGGCGACACTTCTTCGTTTTGTTAGTGTATGAATAGATTTATAAGGTGATCAATTAATGTATCGGCAATTGTTAGACAATTTGTATTAATACGAGTATATATAAGGTTGTCAAATATCTCCCTTCCGCTTTTTTGCTCTTTATTCAATGCTTTATAAAAAGTGTTACAGTGA
>DWLR01001256.1:0-19107 GCA_018246295.1 Papilio alexanor hazarajatica
TAATTTGAATATCGAACTTGATCCAAAAAGGTCTCATATATATGCACTTCTAAGAACTTTTTGATTCACCCTCGTACGTTAGGCACGTAGCTGGACTATCTGACAGCTATGATATTTGCTAATTTTCGGATGATAATTTTGACAACTTCGGTGTATTCCCCTAGAACATGATATTGATAGTTTAATAATGCTAATAATTAATGTTGCATGAGTTTCCAAGAATCGTTTTTATTCTCTTCGACTATATCACGCTAAACGAATGGCACTTATCAGTGTTGATAATTAAAATAAATAAATCATTGGGTAAATAGCAGTTTTGCGGCTAATTGCCCGATAGATAATTATAAATAATTTTAAAATTCACAAAAATAATATAGTTTCCTTAATGATAGTTTCATATGTTCGATTTACTGTATTTAAATAATTTTCGATTTTCGAGATTTTCGGTAGTTCATGGTTGTTCACATTTCATTTTGATTCGGATGATTCCCACGACTTCTTAACCTACATTTACATTATGTTTAGTACATTTTACCCAAAAAAAAAAAAATACAACGCTTCGTAGGCGTGAGCTGTTAAAATTATCATAGACAAATTTACAAATTATAGTACCGAATCAAACACAAACCACATTTGTTTTTACTACCTATTTTAGTTTTTTTAAATTAAGATTTATCTTCTTATTTAAAAAAAAAGCGGTCATAACTAACTAACCCTATAACAATTTTAACAAAATAGTACTAATTAAAATAATTGTTCCTTAAAAAAAATAGGCATACTGATAGAATATCAATGCTTATAAATGTTTTGTAATTAAAATTTAAATAGAATGTTAGACACAAAACTTAAAAAAAAAAGTTTGAGTGACTTTTAATTCTTGGCTGATCTTAGAAAGAGTCACCTGAAATCGAATTAATAATAATTATGTGGCATCGAAGAGCGAGGTCATTGTGTTGGGCGGCACATACGCAAAAATGTGCAAGGCGTTCGAGGACGCAGGATACTTCCTATATAATGTGGAACGACCCCTTGTGGCCACAGTATCGAGCTGACCACGGCCTCGGAAGGACACGAACATGAAGTTGGTGAGTCCTTGAATTTTCTTAAAAAAATTTCGCCATAATTAAAAATTATTCCGAAGCTAAGCCTTTGAGACGACATAATTTACATCCATTTAAAATGTAATTAAATTAAAATAAAATGTAAAATTAAATATTCGTATTTAGTTAAAAAAAAATTATATGTAACGTAACAGCAATAATTTTTTAGCATACACTCAATAATCGAAGTAAAAACATACAGTCTTGATCCCATTAGGGCAAAATAGAGATCCATGGGTTATTCGTATTTCATCTACATTTATGTATAAGAAATTAATATTCACAGCTTCAGTAAAATTTCGTGTTCCATAGGTTTTTAAGTCTTTTACTAAGCATTTAAATTGCATTTACATTAGCATTTTATTAGTATTTAAATCGTAAAATTTCTATGTGTATGTGTCTATGTGCACTCGCACTTGAAGGGTAATACCTAATTGCTTGAAAGTTTACAAAGTAACAAAATTGTAATCAAACCTGAAAAATTTTACTTAGCCTCCTTTCGATGTTCCAGAACACAAATTCTTATTGTTTCTTAAATATTTATAAAGTATTGTTGTTATTTAAATCGTTGTGAAATATACTCTTTTCTATTATGCTTACTATTTGGGCAGTTAAATCACAAACTTCTAATATTAAAAAATTGTATTTATATATTGTGTAAATGATATTTTATTTTTAAAAATTGTTTCATATTATCTTTCTACTATATAACATACATTTTATACACACATACATACATATATAAGTGAAACTTAGTGTTTTAGGTATAAATCTGATTTGTATGGTACAAAGTACCTTATTGTTAAAATTAATACTTAAACTTTATATTATACTTTGCAGATCTTTATAACCGCTGCCTTTTTGGCACTCGCGCTTGCTTCTGAAGAACCAGAAACAAGTAACTTCGAGGATCAAGAAGTGGCAGCGAGCGAAGAACTGTTGAAGTATGATCAATTAGCAGCTCAGTCCGGTGTCAGAAACACCTTCGCCCAGTACTACGCGCCAACGGCCGCGCCGCCGCCCTACATACCTCCCAGCCAAACGCCACCTAGGCCTTGGAGCCCTTCGCCTAGTAATTATATACCCTCACAAAGTACCCCGATTCAATCCTTTAGTAACTACGTACCATCCAGTACGCCTGCTACCACACCCAGTAACTACATACCAACCCAGAGCACCGTAAACATACCAGCGAGCAGTAACTACGTACCGCCCTCACAAAGCTACTATCCAATTCAAAATGATCCGCCCCAAAATAGTTGGAACCAACCTCAACAGCACCAACAACAGACCAACTATGGCCGGCCCCAAAACAACTACGTATCCCCGCAAAATTCTTGGAACAACAATAACAATTGGAACAACAACAACAATTGGAACAATCAACAACACCAACTACAGCAACAGCCCCAGCAACACCCCCAGCAACACCCCCAGCAACGCCCCCAGCAACACCAACCACAGCAACAGCCACAGCAACAAGTACCAACGACCACCACAACATCATCGACACCGACCGTAGCTGTGATTAAAAATGAACAGTCGTATGGAGAAAATGGCAGTTATAAATACGAGTAAGTTTTTACAAATATTGCTTTTCTGTTTGTCTGTCCTATTTTAATCAAAAGTCATTGAGAGGTCTCAATTATATTGTCAAGATGTAATGATATTAAATAATATTATAATTACGAAAAAATTAAAGCACGTTCATGAAATAATAATCACTTTATATTATTTATGACTACATTTTATTGAGCTTATTATTAATAACACATAGATTATCATTGTATTTTTGCACGTGTACTTAAATTTATACCCAATTAATATAATACAAGTTAACGTAAAACTCTGCGTAAAAATTGTAAACTGGATTGATGGTAATGTTTGGCATCACGTCACAGAATAAAATAAAATTCAGGTCGTTTAAAACAAAGTTTATATTAAAGTCACTTAAAAGCTTTTAAAAAAGCAGTAAGAAATATTATTTATCGTAGATTGTTGATGTAAAAGCTTTTAAAAAAGCAGTAAGAAATATTATTTATCGTAGATTGTTGATGTTTACTGTAGCAAAGATTATTTATTATACAGTAATAAAATCAGAATTTAAAGCAAAATGTGAGACTTTAGATTCAATCTTTTAAAAATAAAATACATGTTATAAAATAATGTGCAATCGTATCGTGTACTCGATTAATTTAGCTTAAACATCAGATAAGAAAAAAACATAGGTCCTCTCCAAATTTTAAGCAAAAGATGGGAAATAAAAGGCGGCTAACGGTCAATATCCGATCGGTTTCGCGTAAACGACTTTCAATCCGGTTATAATAGCTATTTAACTGTACCGTAAAATTCTTGACAAACGACGAAATTTTTGAGATATGTTTATATATAGATATACATACATACTTAAATCTACATAATTTAAGAAAAGTTATTTTATTAAATAGCTGGACGTAAATAAAATAAATCAGCTCTCATCTCTTTCATGCTTATTAGGGCAGACAAAGATAGCAGCTATCCGCTGATCTTAAAGCTTATTAGAACTCAACTGTAACCGCGGAACCTATTAAGCCTGTGCCTATAAAGCAAGTATTAACAACACTCCAAAAATAACATTAGTAATTTTTTTTATCTAATTGATGTTTGTGGGAATCGAACTTAGAAAGATAAAAGACAAAAAGAGTAAAGACGTAGATCATGACATCTTTATTCCACGTAGAATTTCTGCGTCCTTAACTGAGTTGAGTTTTATGCAAACTTGAAACACAATTCTAATCTATGTAGATCATCATGACATTTATGCATAATGCCTTTCTGTTGTACTCTGTATCATAACTAGATAATACGACCATATAATCGTTCATAGATACAACTATTATACTGATCATTTTTATCATTATATATACAACATAAAAAAATATTTTAGTACGTTTGTTTGGATGTAGGTACAAATTGTATTCATTTGAGTAGGTGCGATATATGGTTATCGTCAGAAATTAATAAACATTACAATTTAGGTACGAGATCGCAGACGGCACACACGTCGGCGAAGAGGGCTACTTCATGAATCCTAAGGCCAATGATGAGAGTATTGTGAAAAAGGGATGGTACTCCTTCACCGACAACAACGGGAAGGTGTACACAGTGACATACTGGGCCGACGATACCGGCTACCACGCCACCGGAGACCATCTTCCAACACCGCCCCCAGTTCCTCCCGCGATCCAGGCGTAAGTACCACATTGCCTTATAAAGCCCTATAAATTTTGATTTTATTTTTTTACTCAAGTGTATACGTCTAAAAACATACAAGAAATAGCGTTTCTTGTATGTGTTTAACCTTTTGAGTTTATTAAGTTAAAAAGGTGACAAGAGGCAAACGCACACTAGCACAGTTTTTATGTATGGAAATGAAAAAGTTATTGATACATCGATAGCAATGACCGCTGTAAAATCAATAACCTATCGTAAACTACGGTCTTAATATTTAAAACAATTATTTTTATTAATTTTAGTGAAGATTTTTAAGCACTTTTGAGAGAAAAAAATGTAGGTCTTGTATTTTCAAATAAGAATGAGTAAATCATTAACTCAGGAACATTTCATCCATAGGGCAATTGAACAAAACGCAAAAGAAGAGGCAGCTAAAGCTGAAGCGGAAAAGAATAAGCCACAACAGCCCCAACCAACGAACCCTCCGCAAACTTTCTACCCGCAACAGACACAAACCCCTCAACCAGTGTACTACCCGCCTCAAACACAGAAACCGCAACAGGTTTACTATCCTCAGCAGACTCAGACACCTGTGCAACAAGTGCCACAACAACAAAAACCAATGGTTTACCCTCAGAAACCCCAGCCACTTCAGCAAACTTACTATCCGCAGCAACAGCAAACATATTATCCTCAACAAAACCAACAACAGCAACAAACATACTACCCGCAACATAACCAGCCCCAACAGAATTATCATCATCAAGCGAGCTACGGCAAATAAATAATGAGTGATATTAGCAACGTAAATTATACAGCAACGATAAATAATTTGAATTAATGTAAACACGTGGCACATAAAATATGGCCTGGACGGACAGAAGTGAAACTGGATTTTTTCTATACGTTGTTTATGGTAATTATTGCAATATGAATTAAGGACTTTAAAATAATCAAGTGAGCAAGCTGTTGCACGATGTTTATTGTGCACTAGATTGCTAGTCAGTGTTTTGTAATTTGTAAAAATTATATTATTGTCGTTGCCATAAACATGTGTGATTTACTATTTTTAAGTTAATTAAATGTAATGTAATTAATTATTTATTTTATTTATATCCCTAATTTTGCTTAATAATGACAAAAGTATGTAAAATTATTTCTCTACCCCCTTCCCGGCAGTAAATTTTTATATTATAAATATCAAATCCGTACAACATATTTATTGTTACAATTAAAAAACATAAAATGTAAATCTGGCAAGCAATTTGGATGACTTCTGTCTAAAAGTATTTAGAATTAACTGCATATGCATATAACTGCATATAACACTTCAAAAGTGTTTGATTCGATTTGCCACCTCCTTCTTCTACAGGTTGATGTTTTCATCAAAGGCCCAAATAATAATAAGCAAAGAAATTTCCTTTAAACAGATAATAGAGAATATATTATAGAGAAATTTTATAGCAAAAACGAATCAGTGATCAGTAAAGTTGGTTAACAAAAAACAAGCGCAAGCTTCACATTAATGTGAAAGTATATGGCACCTTTTGATCTCCTTGAATGTATAAAATAACGTAAAAATAAAATAAAAAGTAATAAAACACTGGTATATGGTGTAAATGAGCATTTAAAAAAGGTTCAGGCAGAGAGCATTTGGCGTACACCTCTTCAAGGCTAACAGCGGCTATAAGACCAAAAAGACAATATACGGCTGCTAAAACAAAATGCGAATCATACGGCCCAGACCTTGAACCACCAAATTTTATCCAAACCAGTTTTATAAGTTCATTGGCTGAAGCTATTATAAAAGTTAC
Organism: Papilio alexanor hazarajatica; assembly: GCA_018246295.1. Taxonomy (NCBI): domain Eukaryota; kingdom Metazoa; phylum Arthropoda; class Insecta; order Lepidoptera; family Papilionidae; genus Papilio; species Papilio alexanor. The sequence goes on from DWLR01001256.1 coordinate 6,128, forward strand.
ATATTTTTAAGAGTGCATTCACACGTAAGAGATTTTATAAAGTTTTTTTTTTTAACTGCATGAAAACTTAATAAAAACATTAGACATTGTACTACAATTAAATAACAAGACAATTCAATCTGGTTGCGGTCTAAAACTAAATAATTTGTAATAAAACACAACTTATAATTATAGTAATAGTTATAGTAAACTTTATTTGATTAATTTAAATAAATAAACAATAACACACCCTTAGTTCAGGGAAACAGGAAGAATTAGGGCTTTCTATTTGGCACTTTCCTGGCATACATCTCGCTGTAATTTATTAAATTCGGAATTGTAGCTCACTGATACACGTCGGAAATAGATGTTAAATATTTTTGTGTCCTGTAATTAAAAAAATAATAATGTTATAAGTCCACTGACACAAAGATAACCAACCCACGCGTTAGATCAGATCATAAGAAATACAATACTAAGTCACAAAATAGTTGAAATCTTTTTTCCCTACAATTTTTTTTTCTTGATAACATCAAAACTAGCACATAATTTCTTGAATTTTATACTATCTAACGCAGTGAAAACTAAACCTTCTAAATATAGTATTTAGTCATAATTAGCACATAACAGGCCAAAAGAAGCTTCAAAAAATTTTAACTGTATTTTAGTTGACTTCTGAAACTATCATAAGCCGTATATTTCTTATAATAAATTCTATTAAAGATAGAAATTGAGTTGAATGATATTCTTTAACATGCAAAAGAAATGTAACCATAACCATAACATATTATGAAAAGTGCAAGAACTGTGTCAGTGGTACCATAAGAGAAAACAACGTAGCAAGTGATATTTTTCACGAATGCCTGAACACGATCTCGCGTGTGTATAAATATATGCGGAATTCATTTTCATTATCAGTCTTTATTTTATTGGTGCAAAAGAGTGACGTGATTTAAAATTGTATGGATTACAGCTTCGGGAAAAATGAAGCTGGTAAGTAATGCCTAAATTATGTTTATATTTATTTTGATGACACTAAATAGAAAAAAGTACAATTATAACAAAAACATTGTTTCAGGTGTACTTTTTCTGTTACGTTAACACGTTTATTTATGTAAGTGGTGAAAAAGTTCACCAAGGACAATATTCATTTCCGCAAAAGTATCCATTGCCAAATTCAGCTGTTGCGTCAGATAGCTCTATTTATTTTCCATCAGAATTTCAAACTTTGAATCCATTTTTCACATCAAATAATTATGACGACTCTTATAAGCTTTTACCCTCCATTCAAAATAAATTATCGAATACATTTCCTACCTCTTTTCCAATTTTGCTGACGCCAAGTACAAACTACAAGGAAGAGAGTTCGCAAAGAATAGAGAACATTGAAAAATTTAATAAATCTGCACCAACGCCATTCACGTACAATCAAACAAAAATATTTTTGAACAATAATGAAGCACAGAGAAGAAAATTTCCAATCGATTCACAAATAATAAATTATAAACAACCAATTGATAGAATGGATACCAAAGCATCGGCACAAATTTCTCCACCTGCAGAAATCACAAAATCGTTATCTACAAATTCACTGCCCAAAAAATTCATAATATCTGCAGAAAACGGAAATAATCAAGATCTTGATCAAAAAGCTTCATTTCATAACATACATTTCGCTCCTCCTCCAAATGTGTACATACAATCTACCACAGAAACGGCAATACCCATACTAAGACTATCTAACGAGATGGATTTAGACGGAAGCTTCAGCTATGAGTAAGTTGTATTTGTAACATAATATGCATGAATTCATTATTTAACAAACTAATATTGTGCCAGATCTGTGCAGTAATGTAGTTTTCAAAAGAGGTAATGCTTAGAAATTAATTGACACAAACTTTGAAAGCATAAGGGGAAAAAAGATAGATTATAAATGTGGGCTTATCAATACGGATAGATACGATATCTATTTCGTGTCCATTGAAGGAATAAAACATGTAGAAAATTTTATAAATGCGAAACCACTCTTTTTTTGCAGTGTCAGGTGTGTCAAAACAGAACGATTTGAAAAGAACGACATGCATAATTTAGTACTTTAGCATTCTTCAATAATCTACAATAATTTATTAAAATCTTTTATTGTAATAACTAGATTAAGTTAAAAATTTCAAACGCATTCTTTGCTACACAGAGCTTTGGGGGCAGATCAAACTCATTACGTGCAGCACAGTCGTATGGAAAATTTGGGTACTGACACGGAAAGTCAAGTGGTTGAAGGTTCATATTCATATGTTGGTGACAATGGACAAACATACACAGTACACTATATCGCTGATTCTAATGGATATCGAGCAACCGGTGACCATTTACCAGTTCCACCGCCAGTTCCGGAGATCATTCAAAGGTTTGTTTACTCTTATTAACATTTCGATAAAATATTTATAGTAATGAATATATGAACGAACTTCCAATACAAGCTGAATGGTATGGTATGGTACAATACAAATACTCCAGGTATTTGTATTGACTGAAGGAACTTTTCATTAACAAAACTATTTTATTTATTTTAAGAAAGTTGAACCCTGGCCATCTTAGAGGTCCGGCGAAATTTTCCTAGAGAAATTTAGGCAATGAATATGCTAAAGCATACCCTTGTATTGTAATTATATGAAATAGACAAATGAAAATAATTCTATTTTTAGATCCATTCAATATAATCTTGCTGAAGAAGCTAAAAAGCCACCACACCTAAGGTACTATTATGACGACGAAAGTGAAAGTATTCTTAATAGCGAGAAAAATAGCCAAAATTCGTATAGTCCTACCCAAAATAATTTATTTACTGGACGAACACCAGAAGCGTTTTCTTTTGGTCTTTCACAAAGATCATCTCTACACAACGACTTAACAACAATAACGAACTCTAAAGATCTCATAAACCGAAACGTAGAATTTTCTGAAGATAAATTCAAAAGAAATACTAATTATGGAACTCTTGAACCGCAAGTTACATTTTTGGCGTCACAGGGCGCAAGTTTGCCTTTGAATAAACCTCAAAAAACTTTACCGCAGTTAATAAATTATGAGCCAAGCCAGGCTAATCCAGGCTCAAAGGAATCTGAAAATGCTAAAGCTTTGTGGAGATGGCAACACGGGTCAAATAGTAATATCGAAAGCCTAAATCCTACAAAAAACCTAATATCAAGGTCTTCCAGTGAAGGAGATGGCGTAATCATAAACTTTAATGAAATGACACCAATGGAATACTCAAAAACTATTAGAAATTATGAGAATTCATTCACTAATTCAAATTATGACTTAATTCCAGACCAGGATCTAATACCAAATTATAATTATAAATACTTAAATGATAACAAAGTTATGAATGCTAACAATAGCTCCGAAAATAAAAACTATTATGCTACTAATAATCATAATGATATAAATACAGCTATGACTCCTGGAACCGAACCTACCTTTAGTCAATTAAACATTGAACATGGAAATTTTGATGACAATATGAGCAATAATCAAAATGAAACAAGCAAAGCTAATGAAATTTTTGAAATAAATAACCCGTACACTCTTGCACCTTCCACTGAAACACCTAGATGGTTTGACTACGAAAGCGTATTTTACAAACCAAATAGCATGGCTTTATATCCTGCAGATGACACCAACAAATATTCAAGGTATGAGTATATGACAAACACGTCAGATTCTTCAAACAGTAAATCGCACTATAATGAAGAGAGTTATAAAGTATTTCATAATGATGAAAAAATATCTTCTAGTACCCTAAACCCATCAGATTATAGGAGTTTTATTCAATATCAAGGGAATAAGGAACTACAATTTCAGGAATTTCAAATGCTACCAAAACGAAAAGAAATTATAACACTAAATAATAAGGAACAAGAAGTTAGCACTACAGAAGGTAATATCAATGAAATGATTCGAAACAACATTTTTTTACGTAACCTTTTTAAGACTAGAAATCATGAAACAAGTAAAAATATCTTACAAAATGAGCCTCGGACAGAATCCAACTTGAATTCCATTACTAATACATCTCCAAAATCTGTTGATAATGAACCAAAATACGTAACAGTAACATCTCCAAAATCTGTTGGAAGTGAACCCACACCTCTAAATGAAATAAAATTTATTGAAAAAAGGCCATTAGACAAGTCAGATGTACTTTATTATGTAATCAATAAAAATGTTTTTGAATCAAATAAATTAAAAGTAAAAAGAAAACCACAACATATAAACAATGATGATAATCGACCAAATGGATTTCAAACAGATTCGAGCTATGATTCAATAAACAAAGAAAGTAAAATAGATCCTCAAATACAAATTCAAAACAATTTAAGATTACCACTACAGCAACAAGAAATACGTGGAATTTTGAAAAATTATAAAGTAATACAACGAAACAACGTAAGAAAATCGAACGCAGGTCAAGAAAATCATTCCCAAAATGTTCATGAATTAAAAAATCAAAACATTTACTCATTAAAATTACCGCATTTAGGTCGGGCAGGACCTTCGACAAAAAGCTACCTCCCACCAGTATATTTATAAGACAATTATTGTGATTATAATTATAATTTAATTATGTAAATATGAAAAATTATACTTTGTAATATAACATACTTCGCCTTGTTTCTCTTTCACAAAATCCACTTGAAAAACTTTTTTAGTAGTGCCATTCATATAGTGGCCTGAACATAGACCAGTGGCCGTGATTTCTTTCGGGTGTCAGACTATTCAGTCGCGTACCCTGAAAATATAACGACTTTTTGCTATTTCGAAGGCCGTCCTAATAGTATATGTCACATATACGAGAGTTCCTTATCACTTTTTATTTTTACTTAAATAATGTATACAAAAACATTTGCAGTCTAATGAATTTCTTTACATATAAATACAATGATATATTTGTCTGAAGTTAATATTATCTTCATACATATTATAAATAATCTTAATAAATTTTTAATCGAAATCCTTAACTAAAAAAAATTAAGGCTATGAAATTTAAAATGACATTAAACTGTATTCAGTTTCATTTTGCAGCAGTTGTATTCAGTTTACAAAAATAATCAATAGACAAAACTCAACATGATAGATGATTAACAATAGGAAATTGGTAAAAGTATTACATACAAGTCGATCTAACGTTAGTTTGTGAATATTGAGTTCATGACGAACGATTTAAGAAGTTCTGTTTTTTATATATTACAGAATAATTTTAGTAATATATCCGTACGAAATTATTCATGATTATACACTTAAGTTAAATTAAGTATTAATGTGTTGTTAAAAAGAAAAGTAATCATTGTTAAAACAAAATATTGTTGAATAAAGTAAGCAGGAATTCGAAATAAATCTCACTGTCCGCATTGAAAGCGTGACGTGCGGTGTATTTTCTAAGAACGTTTTCATCACTCAATACTGTTTTATCAGAAGAAATTATTTCAAGACGGGTGCTCGCAATTGAACAGTAGGATCAGTGAAAGCAATAACGTAACGGAACAGAATGTTATTATTTAATTAGTACTAGTGATCGCGCGACAGGGAAAGAAGGAAAGAAGAAGGAAGGAAGAAAGAAAGAAAGAACGTTCATTAATCTTTTAAGTTTCTTTTCTTTAAGACTAATCAATATATGACATTTAATTTAGTCGATTTTTATCACAATAAAAATAGTTATAATATAACATAATATAAAATTAAAAATAGTAATAAAATAATTCTCCTCCGTTCTTACAATATTTTTTAAAATGTTGTATTCCAGGTTTATAACCAGAGATACAATACTCATATTATTGCAAGAAGCTGTCTATAAGAAAGAACCGAGGACTCTCTTACTACCTTAGCAGAGTAGGACATTTTGTAATATATTATTATATATTTTATTTTAAAGTGAATAGCGCAAAATTCAGTGCAGTACTTCCACTATACATTTATAATTTCCAAATCGTGAATTGAAATACTCTGTGATTATTATTATTTTGGAAAGAAACGCGTTGCTTTAAGATGGTTTTGATCTTGCTTTACCTCTTAACCTCACTTCAGAATCTTTAAATCATAAATATTTTATTCAAATTATATCCCAAGGGATATATATGTATTATTCCAAGCAAAACCGTCATCCTCAATAAACATTAAGAGGCACTGGCTGTTCGGAGATGTTTATATTATTTTATTTTTCGGGTTTTTACCTCACAACTTTTGTTAAACGATAATCATTTATATTACTTTAAAACTAAGACACACGAAGATCGAGGAGATTTTTAGGAATTAAGGATTGCCATTCATTTCATGTTACCGCCGACTAATATTTTTTATCCCAAAAATTCAGATCACGTCTTTCCTTTTAAAGCGAAACCTTTGACTTTATTAGACGCCAAGGGCAAAACAGTTACGGTTATTTTCAAATGTTGTCCATTACGCGTTTTCTATTTTAATTGTTCAAACATTTACTTACGCTTTTAAAAATATTTACAGCAAAATGTACAACTGTGTAAATCTAATGAGATGCCCAGAGATAAATAAAAATTTGCTTATTTAAAGCGTGACATGTTTTATCACAAATAAAAAAATACCTACCATATATTATATATTTAAACATATTTTAATAAGCTCAAACATTATAGCGAACTACGTAAGTGTGAAATATTTTTAGAAGAATGAAGAAGTTGTAACTTTTTAATACTTAGGTATCCAATGAAGGCGACACTTAAAGTTTTTGTAATATTCCAATTCTAATATTCTAATATTCTAGGACATTATTCACACACGGCCATCTGATGCCAAACTAAGCAGAACTTGTGCTATGGAAACTAAATAACTGAAACACTACATATATTAATTTTTAATTCTCTTCTTTTGTAAATACATACTCTTATAGATAATTACACAAAGACATAAGAAAAATAGACGTGGTATTTATGCACACAAATGTTTATCCTGGGTAGGAATCGAACCCACGACCTGCGGCGTGAGAGGCAAGTATCTTACCACTGCGCCAACCGGTCAGTCGACCGGTATAGCGGAGATTATCTTCATTTTTATTCAGTATATTATCAATAAATAAATAAATTCCTAGAGTTAGCATAACAGGGATTATATATAAACATGCGAAAGATATTACTTAACATAGATTTTTATCTACAATAAAACGACACGATGTTATAATACACACGACTGATTGCGTCGCGTCGCCACTTCACAAATTAAGGGGTATGTTTGATCAAACTTTGTTTATACGATACTCCAATCCCAACAAGTACGAATATATTTGCGTATGCGATGTTATTTTATTGAGAATATATAATAAATAATGCAAAATATTATAGATATGTTTTGCAAAACTCTTAGGTATTTATTTTCAGGATTGATTAGGTTTTTTTTGTTAATTAGTAAAAGAAACAACGATTGCTCTCTTCCTACCCCAATTATGTAGACGAAAACGTGTTTTTTTTTAAATGTTAATTGGACAAAAAACTAACCAGCTATCAGCCGAGTTAAACGTAAGAATAATTTGAAATTCAATAATAAATAAAATAATACAAATAACTACAAAAGAAAACTTTAGTTCCTTTTGCACTGAACTTTACAATTTTATACTTCACGTTTTTGTCATATATACAAGAAAAAAAATCATCAAATCTAAAATCAAATCCAATGCGATCTAATGTGTTTCATTTAATAGATTACATATTCGTGTATCACTGAATATATATTGATAGCTTACGAGACGGAGACCGTTCTGAAAAGGATACAGGACATCAAAGAGTGAACACAAATAGAATCGCAAAATATGTAAATTTTAATGCAACTGAATCTCGGGATCAAAGTCGATGCCAGCGGACTGGGTTTTGTTTTCCCGTTTCATTCATCTAAGCCTCTTCACACAAACACCAACGCCATTGCACTAGCTTATAACGAATGTACAACGAAATTACTAAATAAATGAAGAAGACGCTGTCAATTGTATTGTTAGACTGTGTCAAAGACGTGTCTCGCTGTGCACAATGCAGTGTTGACGCAAGTTAGCGTTAGGTTGGGTAGGACACAATATACAAACGACGGTAGGTACATACTTCTGTAGATATACAAGACGTGTATGTTTTGTGTGGGTTGTAATGGCTGTTTTCACATAATTAAATTCATTTGAGTGGCTGGGAGTTACGTATCGCAAATTAAAAAAAAAAGAAATTAGCGTCATAAAATAAATTGATTACGTAATCTACGACTCAATGTGGTTTGAAACTCAGTCGACGATAAATATATGAAATATATAAATAAAATGAAAACGGTTGAGACGTCTTTGAAAGGCCGTAGGTTCAAGACGATCAGTAAGAGTTCGGTCGTTGATTTTTCAATCCATTTCCTCTTTAATATATTTTTAATAACGCGAGACATAACTATAAAGCCTGTGAGTACTTCTCCATAGCCCATTCGAGTCGGTCGTTCTATAAAAATGTCATCAACCGTACCTTTAGCTGTGACTCATAAAGCTGGTATTCCACAAAGCCGAACGTTAGCGGTTCTCACACTTGCCGACTTCGCAGAACATTAGCCATCGAGTCAGTCCTACGTAAAACGCCATAAAGAGACCTGATAAAATCACAGACCTACATAATCTTTATACAAAGTAATTCAACGCTTAATGTATAATATAAAAAATTATACACACAAAATCCTTTTCCTTGAGTCGTATCATTATCACTATCGAATCGAATCGGTCGAATGTATGTTATTGTGTATTTCAAACCTAATTGTATACACAGCGAAAACAGTCACTAATCACCATTTTCAGTTATTGTGTATCCGATTTTGAGGTTTATTTCATATGTCATCCTCGTTTTAGACCTTTCGCTCTTTCCCAAACAACGTACAAGACGCGTAAAAAAAATATAGAATATACATTGAAAGTAAAATGCATAGGAACTATGAAATTAATAGTCTCAATATATAAGCGCAACTTCACATGATATTAATAATCCATCTTTAAAGGTGTTTTTATTATATCTTCAGTTTTTTTACATCACTCCTCGTCGTAAAATGGTATGAATTTATTTTAAAAAGTTTCTGTGGGGTCTTGGTTCTTCCCCTGTCCGACCGGCTCATTCATGCAGCACAGCTGTTGTCTGGGCCTACTATTTTTATTTTTGTATGTTGCACGTGAACCATATTTTTATGGATGGACATATTACTCGTAGTGTACTATACAAACATACTAACTATTATATAATATTATAATAATGTAATTTAATAATTATATTGTTTTATATCCTACAATCTTTACTTATATAATAAAGCTATAGAGTATTTGTTTGAAGGCTCTAATCGCAGAAACTACGCAATTGTACAGATTTTTATTATTTCATTAGACAGCACAACTATTAAGGCAGGTTATAGGTTATTTAACACCAAGCTTCCATCTTTAGGAGCCGAGCAGAAAGATAAATTAAAGTGGACAAGCACAGTGTACCACGGGCGGGTAAAACCGAGGGGCACAGCTAGTACTGTAATTAAATAAAGCTTTTTTGTTTGTTCGCAGGCGCCAATCTCAGGAACTACAAATCTATCTAACTAGGATCTGTTTTTTTTTTTTTTCATTTATTACGGAAGGTTACAAAGTAATTAACATCACGCTACGGCTCATAGAAGGCGAGAAAAAAGACAACGAACGCTAAGCGAAAAGAATGTAATAGCGCAGGAGAGCAAAGATTATTTAGTCTTGCAGATAAAGCCGCGAGGCACAGCTAGTTATGAATGCAGAGGTATGACGAGAAAGTACGTAGGATGAGGGACGCAATGTCATCACAGCGATTAATTAGTGGAAAATGAACATCGCACCGATCGACATTTTCAATTACAGCTATCTCAAACTGAACTGAACCCCATGGCCGAAGCGAACAGTCGAGCGGTTTTAATACGGATGTAATAGAATTATGGTTTAACCCACGAAATATTTCGTTTAAATCCGGATAGTATACGCATAGGATACATTACAGGATTACTGTTTGTAAAAAGAAATATCAGAACTATATCATGTTGAGAAAATTTTAAACAATAGCTTCTGAAGTAATATATTGCACCAGTCTTCTTCAACAATCACCATCATTTGAATGTATACAAAACAAAAGCTTAATGATTTTATATAAGAAAACCTTCCTCGTGAATCACTCCGTCTATTTGTGAACACTATATTAAAATCCATTTAGAAGTTTTTTTATACATGTTGAAAATTACGAGTATCTTCATAAAAAGTAGACAATCTAAAACGTTTTATTGAAAAGAGCGCATTGAATTACATTTTTTAATCATTCTTAAGCTAGAGATGCATAAGCATATAGATTTAATATGTGTAAAACAATTATCCAAACGCGCAGGGTTCACCCAGACACCTAAATAAAGCACGAAGCGATATTTTCTCCGAGTTCGTATTAAAAACGACCGTATCATTCGCTGTTTTATTTTGTTTCAACTCAGGTAGAGGCCCTTCGAAGACGGCCACAATATACTGATCTCGTTTTTGGGTTGAACTTCTAAAAAAAGATTTGGTAAATGTATTTTAATGCTGTTATTTATATTTCTGTAGACACAAAATAAAAATATTTATATACTTAATCATTACAGCGTTTGACTAGAGACTAATGCTGTAAAAACAGAATCTGTTGTGAAAAAACCTGTACGAAATCATTCTTTTGAATGACTTACATTGTAGACGTTTGTGTTAGTACAATAACATTACAGAAAATTGATAAAATAAGCAGGTATAAGTGAGAACGGATCACCAGTTTTCGTAAGCCATGGGGCGTCAGCGCCCCCACACGAATTCGCGTCGAAACAGGAAAAGTTGTGGGGGGGACATATGGCGTATTGCATTAGTATGTTGATGAGGCAATTTCGATCACCGCGGGGATAACATGATTTATATGGGCAGGAGTTCGAGATCCAAAATGTATTTTAGTAAATTGTGTGATAAGTAAACACTGTCCAGATGAAACTTAACTATAATATGAACGTGCTAATTTCCACTAAAAGCGAAACTTCTACAATTTTATGTTACAATTTTTATTATATATTCTACATTCAACAACATATTTGTACAGTGACAAACCATCAAAAGTTTTGTGAAAATAATTAAAAGTGGGTACGATTAATTTGTTAATCTACTTTTTTGAAGGAAGCAGAGGTGTGAAAACTGAGACCTTTTACATAGTTTAAAGCCTAACACAGAAATTTGAAACCACTTTTATTTTACAGAATATTTGATAATCTTTTTTAAAGTCTTTCGATTTCAGATTTCTTTGTAGTATCATAAAAACTTAGTTCAACCATCAATTACGTAAGTAAGGTACGTTTTTGCCTCTTACATATTTACAAACGATTGACCGCTTCCCGAGACGGCATGTGTGCTCATAATTTATTTCCCTCTCCTGTAGTGTTTCTGATTAATAATTTCGATACATCAATCACAAATATAAAGAGGGAAAATATATTCCAAGCTCAAGCCTAAATCTAAGGATTTAAACTAAGAATTGTTTAATAATATTATTTTTTCGTTACACAAACTTGAGCCGGATAATGGTTGCTCAAACAGTTGCTCCTTCAAATATTTTTTTGAAAAACCTTGCTTGGATTATTGACTATCTAATAACGGTAATGTTCTATATTTTTGATATTATATTTTTGCATAAGGGTTATGATGTAAATGAATAATAGAAATATTTTTTTTATAATTATCGAAGAAAGTTACCGGCATTACGGTCAGATAAGATTTTATTTTTAACTTCTGTTAATTCATATTATCTTTGTCATTAAGCGCCATCTATGTGATGTGTGATAAAATAATTCAATTGTCATTTCTCTTCAAAAACACCCTCTTCAACAGTTCTTTGTGTTTGCACTAGATGGCACCACATTAAAATTACAAAAAATTGCAATATTCACTTTTAACACATAAATTTGGCTCAAACATTGAATTAAATTTTTTCAGGTAACAACACTTGAAGATTATGTAACTCTACATGATATTCGAAGATCGTCGTAAAGCATTTTACCACTGACAGTGGCTACTTAAAAAGTAAATAAATTGTATATTACTGTTATTTACTTGTATATTATTACTGTTATTTTTCGTGTAACTGTCATTTAGGTGTCCAGAGACAATTTATTGTGATATAATTGAAGTGCTGGTCAAACCATAAACATCTCTATCCCAAATTTCTAAATACCAAACATATAACAAAATATTTACGGACTGTATGATTACGTTGTAGCAGTTAACAAAATATGTGATAAAATGTTGAAAAATTTTAATTAAACTTAAGTAGCTCAGAGTGGGCTATTATATTAGGTCCTTACATGTGAAATTAATTTTGTCAGTACGACAAAACGCTAATCGTTGTTTCAGCGTTTTCGTTCTGGAAATTTCGACTTTCAGAACCAACCCCGTGGACGGCCGGAGACCAAAGTGGAAAATGAAGAATTAAATGCTATTGTGGAAGCGGATCCATCACAAAGCACTTCAGAGATAGCTGCATGCTTCGGGGTAAGTGATAAAACTGTATTAATCCTCTTGAAGCAAATCGGGAAAGTAAAAAAAACATGAACGATAGGTACCTCATGAATTGAGTAAATCGAACTTGCAAACAAAAGTCGACTGCTTTGTTACTTTGCTCTGACGTTACTTTGATACTGTACGATAATCGGAAGCGCTCGTCGCAATGTCTGAACCCTGGAGACCCAGCCAAATCCTGTCCCTACACGAAAATTAACTCAGAAAAATTTACTTGTGAGTGTTTGGTGGACTAGCGCCGGTGTCGTTCACTACAGCTTTCTAAAATCTGTCCAAACGATTACGGCAGATATCTATTATCAGCAACTGCATACCATGAAGGTAGAACTAGCTGCGAAACAACCGAGATTGGTCAATCGCTCTAGGCCACTGCTGCTTCACGACAACGCAAGACCACACA
>DWLR01001257.1:0-19103 GCA_018246295.1 Papilio alexanor hazarajatica
ATATATATATATACACATATATACATATATACTTATAAATACTGTAAAAGTTAATGGTAAAATTGGTAGAGGCATATCTATATATATATATATATATATTTTATTTAATGTAAATTTAGTTTAAAAAACCGTCAAAATTGTTCTCCGTAAATATCCACTGAATCACACTATAGTGGTGGCTGTGCGTTTTATAGTAAAGTCGAAATGAAATTTATTTTTTGAAATATATGATTTTCAGACCATAGAGAAACTCCCCGACAAAGTGCTACTAAACATTTTCTCGTACTTGAGCCACCGTGAGATATGCCGCATGGCGACTGTCTGCAAGCGATGGCGGATGGTGGCATACGACACACGTCTCTGGACGCACGTTAGTCTACGACCGGAGATATCCGGCTTGCATGTCGGTAAGTGATAAACTCATTTTATAGTTAACATAAAATAACCGGTTAGTTTTGACAGCTGTCAATGTAACGTTATTAGTGATGTAAATCGCAAGTCGGGTTAGCCAATTTTCAAATTTAATGATTGACTTTAAGCATTTTTGTATTAAAAAAAACTTAAATATATTGCTTAATTTAGAGTATTTCGCTAAACTGACAAACTTTTTTGTTTTCGATAAATATGCTATTTTTAATATAGTTTACTTCCTAAAATTATTAATAGATAGTGTATATGAAAAAGTTATACACACGTTAATTTTTTTCAGGTTCACTGGAATCTCTTTTGGCACTAATCTCTATAAGGTTCGGCCCATCGCTACGCTATATTGAATTGCCCATCGAATTAATTACACACACAGTCCTGCACGAATTAGCCGCGAAATGCCCTAATTTGACACACATGCTTTTGGATTTTAGTACAGGTGATTTTTAATATTAAAAGTGGGGAAAATTACATCATGTAAACTTATAAATAATGAGAAATTTTTAAATAATAAAATTAAATAATTTAAGTTTTTATTTTAGATGTGCCTGTAAAAATAAAATAGCAATGTGTTTCAGCCATGCAACTGCATGACTTCTCAGAGATGCAGGCGTTCCCCACCAAACTGCGGTACCTTTGTATTTGTTTATCAGAAGTCATTTTCATGGAGGGTTTCATGAGGAAGATTTACAACTTTATTAATGGACTGGAGATATTGCATTTAATAGGTACGTATCTCTTTTAGTTCTTTTAAATTTAGCTTAAAAATATTAATGTTATTAGAAATTCTTTTAGAATATTTTGTCTCGTCTTAGTCTATGAGAACATTTTGCATAGCCTAGCGTATATTAATGAAAATTGAGATGTTGGTGTCACATTTGAAACGAGCGACATCTTTTGGTCGCTGGTTGGATTAATAAAAAAATCCACTATAAAAAATGAACATTATAATTTTCGAAGCACAGTATTTTCACTATATATTGTTTTGTCATATATTTTATTTCTAGAGATCGAATTTATATAGTTAAAAATGATTTTGGCTTGCACTTGAAAATAATGTTCTCTGAATTTGATTACATAATGATATATTATATAATTTAAGTTGCAAGTGGTTATAAAATACTAAATGTTACAAAAATAACGTAATAAATCAACAAACCCAAAAAAGTACCGATTGTGGAGGTGCTGGGATTTGAACCCAGGACTTTCAGCATGCGAAGCAGACACTCTACCACTGAGTTACACCCCCGTTACTGATGTCTTTGAAATAATCGACCACATGTTGGCAGAAATTTTCAATGGTTTGAAATATTTATTAGAACAAATTGTGTTTCTCTTCAAAAGAAGATCTTTTATTGACTTAATGTCACACCCTTTATGAGGGAGCATAACAATCAATATTTAAATAAATAATTAAAAGGAAGCATTAAGGACTGTAGTCTGGATAGAAACCAGATATAAATATCTTTCTGAAATTTTCCTTAGAAATATATTTTTGTAGCATAAAATGTCTGCCACATTTAAATTTGTTTTTACTTTGGTTAAACATGAAATATTCAACTTATCAATAGCAACATTAGCCAATAGCTTCTGGGGAAATCTTTGGTGATTTATTATTTTCTTATCGCAGGCACGTATGAGAAGGTGGAAGAAGAAGAAGAAGAGATCTACGAGGTGATCAACGTGCACAAACTGAAGTCAGCGACGCCCAACCTTCGGGTCATTAACCTCTACGGAATCAACTTCGTCGACGATTCACATATTGACGCGTTCAGTTCTAATTGTATACAGGTACAAATTTTTTTTACAGAGATTCTCAAACTATGGGTTGTGAGGGTTTGTTGAGTGAGCCCTAAAAATGTCCTCAAATCTACGCCGTATTCTATTTAAGTTTTGTTTCTTAATAGAATAGTGACATTATGGTGGCGAATTTATTTTTTTATTTAATTAATATTAATAATTGTATTGTAAATAAAGGAATAAATCAAGAAAAAAATCTTAATTAACTTAATAAACTAAAATCTTAAACTAAATTGGTAACGCTTGTATTTTATTAATTCCAATTATTTTTTTACGTTACTTACACATATGGACGAAAAGTCTGATATAAATAAATAACGAAATAAACAAATAATTAAAATTAAATGAAATAAATAAGGCGGCAAATTAATTTCGCGAATTGGCAGCAATACCAATATGTATATCCCTATTTTTCTTAGACAGCCGAGAGATGGGTCCAAGATTAGAATTTTGTTACAGTAATCGGAGCCCAGTCAACTTTGAGAACCACTGAGTTAGAGTCTTGAGAAATGTTTACATATACATTATTAGAATTCACTGTAAGCTGTTTTCTTTAACGTGAGTAAACACCTGTTACTTTAAAGAGGAAATTCACCAACAGCTCTTGCTGTTTTTGTCTACAGCTGGAATGCCTGGCGGTGAATTACTGCAACAAGGTGACAGGCTCCACTATGAAGACGCTGTTCCAGCGCTCGCGCCGACTCACCTGTCTACTCATGAACGGCTGCAGTAAGTCTATACGCATTCATTGGTTTGCCTACTAATCATAAAATGTGCTCAGTCGAGCACAACGCTTGCTGTTTTTCGTTTTCATTGCTTTTATAGATAAAAAAAAATGCAAAAAAAAAAACAAGCGATTCACCTGATGTTAAGCGATACAAATCTTCGCAAAAATGAAATTAGATATCAATCGTTAAATTGGAAAAGAAATAGACAAAAGATAAGGAAGGGATAGCGCTGTTCCAATTCAAGACCTAAACTTCGCAAATAAAGGGCCATACTACACTTTTACGCTAAAATTCTGAAATTCCACAATATTTACGGAAACCAACTTTTTCTCATGTTATAGCATCAGCTTATACAATTTCACTTTGTTTTATCTCAAATTTACTACAAAATAATTGTATTGTAATTCCGATGAAACTAAAAATTAGTGGAATGGCCGCCTTCTGTAGTGACGTTTGTTTGCTTACAAAGTTTAGGCCTTGGTTTGAAACAGCGCATAGGTGCTCTCTTCCTGCTCCGAGCATTATTCATAATTTAAGAGTCCATAGCTAGCTAGTTAGAATAGACAAAAGGTTAACCCGCCAATCGTGCACCAGGTCTACAATCAGAGTACGTGATGCAAGTGGAGTGGGAGAAGTCGTCTATCCAGGAGTTGGACGTGACAGCGACGGACCTGTCCACGGAGTGCCTCATCGACATGCTGACCCGCATCCCCGGCCTGCGGTTCCTCAGCGCGGGGCAGATCAACGGCTTCAATGACTCCGTGCTCAAGGCCTGGATGGAGGCGGGCACAGCCAGGTGAACGAGATGCACAACTGTCGAGACGCCTGTAGGCAAAGACGTTTTTGGCGTTCTTTTTTGGGACGACGAAAAAAAACCCAACTAATGTTGATTTTGGAATTCTTGACGAAACAGTAGATAGCATTACACCGTTACATATCTGGATATGTTTTTTTGAAGGCGTTTTTAGTGTGAAAGAAATATAGTCAAGAAAACTAAAAAAAAAAATTTTTTTTTTAGTTTTCTTGACGTTGATATAATAGTGAAAAAACAGCGTGTTGGCATTGCCAATTTTTTTTACTTTGTATTTGTTTGTTTTCCATTATTACAAAACTTCAAAACGAATACTATTTACTAACAAATCTCCATTTCCGTGTTTCTTTAAACATGCATCGAGATAATCTGTTTGTAGGAACCTGGTGGCGTTGGATGTAGATTCTTCCGACAATTTAACGGACGAGGCGCTGCACCGGTTCCTGTCGCGGCACGGCAGCCAGCTGTGGGGGCTGGTGCTGAGCGGCATGCCGCACATCACCGACCAGCTCTGGCAAAGCGTACTCCAACTCCTCACCAACGCCAAGTGAGTATCCTCAAATTGACTTTAATCAGAAGGAGATTATCATCATAAATATACATAAACCTGGGTTACAAATTAGAACCTTGATTTGAATAATAATATTTCCGGTGGTCTTATTGCAGAATACTTATAATGGGGACTCAAGAGAGGCTTGGAGTGAATATCCATGTCGATCAGGTAAGAATTGTTTAATAAAGATATCATATTTTTAAATGTGACGCAATAAACTTTGGGATAAGGAGGGGATAGGATAAGAGTTGAATGTTTCGAAAGTTCGAGAAAAAAAAAACAAAAAAATTTTAAAAATTCATTTCACCACAGGAGCGAGTGATAGAATTACAAAATTAAATTATAGAAAAACTTTATTTTCAAAGTTATAAATTTAATCTTCAATTCTTTCTAAATTCAAAAACAAAATTCTTCTTCGGTTTTAATTCGAATCGGCATTAATAGTAAGGTTGTGTCTCGAAAATGCTTTTTATTTTATAATAGGAATATATGACATAAATAATCTTATGGGACAGTTAATGGACGGCATTGCTAACAACTGCCCGAACCTGGAGCGCCTGGAGCTGCGCTGGGACCCGGAGAACCTACGCTTCAGCGACAAGAGCCAGAAGGCTATCGACATACTGAGGGTCAAGTGCCTCAAGCTAAAATGTCTCGTCTTGAGGTAAGCTCCCTTCAGCGTGAAGTTAAAAGTTTCAATGTTTCTATTTTAAATATTTTGTCTCCCTTCCTTTAGCGATGGCCGCTATTACGAGATAGTAAAGGCGAACTTCGAGCGCGCGGACCGACTGACCGTCGTACGGACCTCCACCAACTGCCGCGTCTCCAACTACTACCTCCTCTCCAACTACAAGGACCTCATATTCAACTGATACATCACTTTTTATAAGAGAGTAAGCAGTCACCAATGTCTAAAGCAGTAACTGTCAAGAGATAGTAGTTACCAGCCTGAGGCAATCGTAAAACAAAACGCAGAAATATTGCACGCTCATCTCTTGGGAGGTCGTGGAAATTCCCTCTATTAAGAAAAGAATATATGCAGTTTCTATCACTTCCAAACCTCTTCTACTGTCTTCTTATCTATATAAAAAAAACTTATCTGCAACTCATTAGACTGTTAACATGTTTATGGGTAGCGATGGCCATAACTGACTATGTGGACTGGTCGCTCGATTATCTCTTTCTTGTATAAAAAAACTGACTCTAGTGAAAGCGAAATTTAGGTTTATATATATATATTAGTACTTGTTAAATTGAGGGGGAAATATGAATTTTAAATTGTGTATAACGTTGTTGTAAGGAATATTGTTAAATTATTTTATGAGCAAATACAATTTTTTGAACTATCCAGCTATTTTAATTTTCCTATTATTATAATAATGTATCTAATAGGACTGGTTGATTTTTCTTTATCCTATAAATATACATAAAAATCTTTTCCAAATCCAAACTGTTATCTCTTCTCTTAAATAAACGATTCGAATGTAAGAAATAAAACAAAATGTATTACTAAGTTAATCGTTTATTTACAATTTAATGAAAAAAATTACCATTTTTATTTTCTTCGTCTTCGTCACCGCATTAGTTTCGAAAATTATTAAAAGCTATTTCTAAATAACTATTTACAAATAGCTTCGATAACGGTACCAACAGTAACGCAGTTATAATCAGCTCAGGCGGGTGATGCACTAGCGATTTATTTTTAGCAATTAAAAAAAAGTGAACATTCCTTTAGACAGCAATAACAATAAACAGGACCACGCGAGACAACTAACTTAAGACCTAACGATGCCGCACAGTAAAAATACCCACACGTCACAAGACAAAATTTAAACCTCAAATCACAGGTAGCCAACTGATTCGTTATATATATGTATATATATATATTTATTAAAAAAAAACAAATAACTTACTATACAAAATTAAAATTACCACTGAAAAATTCTAAGACTCATTATTAATTAGTTTAATCTAGATTTTGCAAATGTTCTTCGATCAGTCACCTGACGCCGTCGCCTAGCAACAGATCTGGCTCCTCCTCGAGGAGGAGGTTTTGATTGTTGCTATTCTCCTCGTTGCCGGCCTCCGAGTTATTGTCTTTGTTGGGGTCGTTGTCGATCTTATACAATATATCGTGGCACAGCGGACACCTGTCCTGAACGTAGAGCCACTTTCTGAGGCAGACGCCGTGGAAGTAGTGGTTGCAGCGCGTGATCTTCGCCGAGTGCATCTCCTGATAGCAGATCGCGCACACGTCGTCTAGATTGCTCAGCTGGTCGGAGGAGGCTTCCCGCAGCGAGTTGATCTTGTTGACCGCCGTCCGCCGCTTCATGAACACCGACCAGCCGGCGCGCGCTTCGCACCAGATGTTGAAGTACGCGTGGATACACATCATCACCGCCCTGATCGCGCCGCCCGACTCGAACAACAGAATCCAGGCACCGTTGAAGAAGAGAAATATGCCGAAGCAGAATTCGATCGTGTTGCCGAACGCGCGAATATAATACACGTAATCGTCCAACTGCTCCCAGAAAGTACTTCTGCATGCGTCTATTAGGAACAAAGAGTATATCATTAGGCTAACTATCACTTTAACGACAACTTCTATACTGAAAGCGCTCACGGCAAGCAGCCAAGTGGACACAGAATGTTGCGACCAGAGATACACCAATAACGATATAGGGAAGAGAATAAGAAAGGCACACACCCCTAGGGCGCGGACGTGTCGGTGTGTGCTGGGATTGTGCGACGCGCTCAGAGACATCAAGATAGGATTGACTATGTTATGCAAGAAATGTAGCAGCGCAGTAAAGAGCAGGCAGAAATTCCGACATAGTCTTATAAACCTTTTCTCAGGGTTTAATGAAGTCAAGCCTGTCTGCAGTGCCAGTATGTAAAACAATATCGCCGAGACGGTGCCTATACTCTTGTCCTCCTCTTCGTCGGTTAACAGAATCCATTGGAAGAAGTTGCCGATGTAGTGACAGAAGAACGATATCACCGACGTCATCCCGAGCACGGCCGTTATTGTCTCGCATCCCGTCACCAGCAACGATTTTGCCATAGAGGCAAGTGATTGGACAGCCAGGAGAGTGGACACCTTCAGAATCTCTTCGGTGTCATCGTCGTAATTGTCCACGAGGAGCAGGATTGCATGTTCGGCCACTCTTAATACCCAAAACACCCTCAACACGCATGGAACATTGAGTCGCATCCATTCGGTCTCGACCAGCGCCGACAGGCCGTAGTTGCTGACGAAGAGCCTGCCGTGCTGGTATCCCATGTAGATAACTTGGACGATCGTGTAGGCGGAGTACCAGAGGACGTAGTTGATGAGGAAGAGAGGTAACAGCGTGGAGAAGACCGGCGAGTGATGCAAGAAACTCGGCGGCACAGGGAGCATCGCGAGGAACGAGGGCGCCATGAAGCTGAGGGGGAGCAGCTTCTGTATCGATTGGTGGTGGGGTCCGAGGTGGACATTCTTAAAGAGATATGACAGACTATACTGTATGACAAAGTTCTGTATGACTAGGAAGCCAGGGCCGTCGAGATCTAGTAAGTTTTTGAGATTTAGGTTGAGAATGTCTTCGAGTATGCTGGCGGAGGGCTGGGCGGAGGCGACAGCTTGCGTCAGCGCCTGGATCTGCTTGATGGCGGACACGTTGATCCAGTAGGAGATGAAAACGATGCCGAGCGAGATGATGTACAGGTACACGATGATTAGATGCTTGGTGTAGAGCACGAACACGCACAGCGATGACATGCATCCTGAAAAGAGAGAGAATGGAAGATAAGTAACTCTCATAAGTAGTCACTCAAATATTTCTCGTTCGCTTTCCAGATGTAAGCTCAAAAATAATTACAATACATAGACGACTTGAAATTATCTAAATCCATTTTATTACCAGTTGAATTTAATCACCGTTCTATTTTTTTAGCATTGAAAATCATTTTATGTGAATATGTATGTAAAGAATAAAGTATAATAAAGAAGAATATGTATGTAAATTTGAAAATCCAGGTTATTAAAAAAACATTGTATACAGCTGAGATTTCCCCTAAATTAGCAGTTATAGAGAAGAACACGGAAATAGTTTTAAATCGACAGAAAACAATGAGGAAACATTTGAAGCCAACAGCCAAATTTATGGCACCGAATGTTGCAGACAAATGAAGAACCAAGTACGTTTCAATATCATCTAGTCGTACAATATAAATAACTGTCTATCATTTTAAAACTTGTGCAATAGACAAACCTAAAACCTACCACCATCTACCATCTATTTAGTAAATCTTTGGCCCGGAGACTTATATTACAAAACGTAATTTTATGGAGGAGGGAAGGCAAAAGAGCAAACGATTTACTAGATATTATATCACTACTGCTAGCCCTTGAATCAATCAAATTACATGCAGGTTGCCATTTTATGTAAACAAGAAATAAGAAAAGGATAAATAGGAAGAAATTTGAGCCGCTGAAAATAAATACTATGCAAATCGGTAAATTCAACTGACGAGACATACAAATTCAAGAATAAAAAAGCAACAGCTGTCGTGGGCTCTACCAATGTCGTTGTTTTAGTTTCAAGATAAATCCGAGGTCAAAAATGTTCTAATCATTGGACATAAATCAGCGGATAGTTCGTCTGTATACGGTACACTACCTCGGTCATCCATCCCACTAACAGCTGATGCCACTATCTTGTTCTCCCAGTAGAACGCTTTACACTGCAATATTTAGAATTTTGACAGAACGGTGCACGTCGCATTATTAAACGTGTTGCATCTATAATCTGTTCTAGTCGTTTTGTGATAAGTCTAATTCTTTTGTGCGCCTACAACAGATCTACTCGACCGTACAACAATTTATTCAAACATATAACGCCCTACAGATATGATATCACAATTAATGTTTCAAGTTTCAAAACAAATCGAACACGCCTATCAGAAATAAACTTGATTAATATATATTTCATAACTTTTAATCGTAGTCTTTTTTAGTTGCTTTATAAAAAAATTAGAGGCACATTTGCGTACGCAGCGTAGGTAGGCCTTCCACAAGAGGGTAATTTGATGTTGCAGGAGCGCACTGGATGAGGGCCGATCTTTGTGGCGATCAATGTGGGATGCCTACATCCAGCAGTTAACGGCCAGTTGTACCTTACAGCATACCGGCGAGTTCATGAGTGGGGTGCCACACACTTTCCTCATCACTTTCATTTTTCCTTTGCCTTACTACTCTCCCTTTCTCACGCAAAAACTGACAACCTAGGTAGTTGATACATTTGTGTCAAGTCTGAATTTCTACGGATATTGTTGAGTAGCGGTGGTCATCTATCATGGTGTCATACTCATATGTGGCGCTTGTTCTTTTGTTCTTTGCCCTAAAAACGTCATGTTCCTAAAGATATATATATATATGATAGATGGCTTATATCGTTTTTAAAATCGCGAATAAACTGACGAGCAAAGATAAGAAACGTTCCGTTTATATTTCCTGTTTTAATTCGGTATCGAGCGGCAAATACCACCGGAATTTACCGACGAACGGATATGTGAATTATGCCTAATGAAGTGTTTGAAAAGTAAAGCAGGAAATCATAGTTTTAAATAAAACTCGTTCGTAGAACTCCGTAGGATTATTTGTACTTAAAACATTGACACGAATCTCGAAAGACATTTTCGATTACATTAGGTTAAATATCATTCGCCATTCGTTTTTTAACAAAAACAAAACCGACTTCAAATTCATATTACAATTAAAAGATTTTTAAACTACAAGAAATGGAAAAAGCTTCATTTAAATATCGGTTGCCATGCCAACAACAATAATAACTTTTGGACACATGCTATCTACTATCGAAATTAATGTACAATTTTGGGTATGTCTTCGAAATCCAAGGTCCAATTACATTCGAAATTAAATGGGACCAACTTGCGAATGTCTCCTTACAAACAGAAGAAACATTTTTGGAAAAGAAAAAAAAACAATCGATTTCAGAACCTACTTTTTTAAGTGGGGAGTTTTGAAGAAGTTTGCCAAATAATCAGTAATATATATAATAAATTTATACCGAAGAATACAACGCATTGTAAACTTTATCACGATTAACTTTTGCAAATATTAGCATGACAATGCTTCGAGAAATATCTATACGTTTGATACAAATTCATTGATAAACATAACCTCAAAAACCAGTTTCATCGGTCCGTTTTTATTTGATAGACAATGTATTAACGTCACGCGAAACAACTTCTTGTATTAATATATTTTAAATTCAAAATGGATTGAAATGAAAAAAATTGCAAATAATTTGCAAAACTTTTTGGTGTAGTTATTTAAAGTTTGAACATTAAACGTTTTAAAAAAAATCATCACGCCCGTGATAGAGAAGTAGACTGAGATTACGATAATTTTGCAATGTCCTGAATACTCTTTATATATCTTAATAGATGGTCGACCCCTAGCAACACTATCGCTTACTTTTGCAATATAAATTTGCCACGCAACTCTTTCAACATGCCCAAGGAACCGAGAATACCTTTCTCAATTTTAGACACACGTTTTCTATAATCGCTATTCCTTTCATTCGTCTAGCTCAAAAAACTCAATGGCGTCATCATACCAGCAGAACCAGAAACTTTATCAAAAATAAAAAACAGACTTAACACAAAATCCCAGTTTTATTTATAATCTAAAATACTCGTTCCAAAAAGATATTTGACCTACACAAATTGTTGTCCTCTTACCAACGAATACAGCAAACAATAATGATTCATTTGGCATTGCAATAAGGTTTAGAATATCTTAAAAATAATATACAAGCCTGCAATTTATTCATAAAACTAGTAGATTCAACATGTGTTGCTAGGACATCGGTAACATTACGAAAAAGTACTGCATCCTACAACTGATATATTTAAGCCTGAGTGCTACTAGCTAACCGTAAGGTTCGATTAATGAGCTTTGTGATGAAACTGTAGCTCAAGGATGCGCCGGTCGCATCTTGGATCTTTGAAAAGATCGGATCGAAACCATGCGATCTGATCTGAAGATCCATTCTTGATATAGTTATCAAATATCGAATCGTGGTCTATGTTATTATTGGACGGTTTCAAAGTTCAATTTGGTTCAATACTTTGTTATAGAAATGTAAGCAAAGTGTTGGTATTTTACATGTTTTGTTATTGTAATTTTTGTTGCGTTTCCGTTTCATGACAAACATTAATTAATGTTGTAATGTTTTACTTTCATGCGATTTTTTTTTATCAAACGCACGCGATCCATCGCACATCTCCTGGAACTTATAGAGCGAGGGGTCACCAAATAATTTCATTCATTTCTACTTCTTTTACGCCAGATGACTTTCCAAACCACACCAACGACCCTTAGGATGAAGAACGGCGGCTTACCCTGAGGCCCTGTGACTGAAGAAGATTAAATTTTATTTCATATTTTACTGTTTACGTAAGGTCCGCACAAAAGGACTCAGCGGGCCGCCATTTGGTAACCCCTGTTTTATTTTCTACTTTAGTACACGCCTACGACGCCTGGGCGAATATGATTTTTGCATGACAATCATAATAGATAATCAGAATATGTAATTGTCTAATAGCTAAAGAATTATTTAAATAAATTTATTAGCTTTTGAATTTGCCATCAAAGACGAAGGACTTTATAATATTTGTAATATTTAGCATTGGCGACCTCGGAGGCAACCTTGTGCTTTATTTTCGTAGGTCGTCAATTAATTTGCGAATTTAATATTGTAATAATGTTGCTATGTATACATATGTTTTTTGTTAGAATTAATAACTTTTCAACTCAATCAGTGAAATTTTCTTATTTTCGGAAAATATTTGAAATTACAATTATAAGCAGATTGTAGTAACAAAAATGTATGTTAAGGTTATTTAAAATATTATGCAAAAACATTTACTAGATGTGCCCAATGTGTTGCCATGCAAATCTGGATGTGGTATGTTCTTGTATAGATGTGAAGTAGAAGTATTCTGCGTTTCGTCTGATGAGTGATGTGCCGGAGGCCTAATTTTTGTTATTTCCTTCCCCACCATTTCCTAATAAAGAAATAATGGGAAGGGCAAGATGATTTGACGGGGTCGATATGAGAAGGAAATGTCAATTTTTCTGTCTATCCCTTCAGCTGTCTATTAAAGGTTGGCAACAAATCTGCAACTCTCAAATGCTTGTTGCAGATACCTATGGGTAGCTGTCACTTAGGTGACCGCTAGCTCGCTTGTTAGTTCATTTCCTTTTCACATATAAGATGTTTGTGCAATTTTATTTTAAAAATAATTGGATTCAAATGGACCGATGACCTCGTGAGGACGGTAGGAAGTCGCTGGATGTGTTATACGGAGTACAAAATGTGGAAGGCATTGGAGAATGCCTATATCCAGATGATGATGAAATAATAATCAATCCTACGTATTGATGTCGCGTGTAACAGTAATTGGGATCATTGACCAATAATAATTACCTAAATAAAAAACAATTACATTTGTTTTTTTTTAGAATTCCGTTGTCATATACCCCAAACTGATTATGTCCCCCTAAAAAGTGTATTTTTATTAATTACAGTTGTAGTAAAAGAGATCACTAGAACCCTTATAATAGCATTTATTGGATAAATAAGCCAGCTTAGCCGTGGAAGTACCGTTATTTCCAAAAAATACAGACGTGAAGCAGAGATATTCATACGTGTGAGTTTAGCAGACACCGGTTTAGCTGTTGTGTGTGTGCGCTAAATCAAACAGTCGACAGTTTTTTTTGACCGCTGATTATAGCAGCGATTTTATTAAGACCGCCTATAACTTTTGTAGGAGGAAGGCGTGAAGATTAAAACGCCGAGCAGATTGACGTTTAGACTGCGACTCTATGCAATGTCTCATTTTTTTACAAAGTTCGAAATATATACTTAAAATTAGTGGCACATCCTGTCGAATGTGTATACCAAACGCTTCGAGTTCTTTCGAGTACTCAAGCAGAAATAAATTTAACTGCAACTTACTTTCTCGGCCGGCGTTAAGGAACGGCCGATGGAACAGTTATTTATGTAAGAGTTAGATTTATGGTCGTTTTTCTGCTTTGCTCTTCGTAAGAATGTAAGAGAGTATACGAATGTGCGACGGAGATTATGAGCTCTTCTTATTACAGTATATTAGTTTTTTTTTCTCTTTTTATTCAGGATAACAAACAGATACAAAGATAAACTTAAATAAATAAATTAAAACGTATGACATTTGATTTCCAATGTATCCAACGCCATTATCCACAAATAATACTAAACAAGATGCAATAAGACAAAATTAATTATAAACCGGTGAAAAGTGAGAATACACTATAAAGAAAAGAAAAAATGGAAAGGAAATTTAAGCAACAATAATTAAACAGGTATATTGTTACAAAAGAGTGACGTAAGTAAGATTTTATATTTATATATTATGTATAATGTTAATAACATTATCATTATCATTAGTTAGTATACTTGCTGGCTGTCAAGGTAGAATGTGCCTGTATTATAAAACAAAAGGTTAAAACTGGATAAAATAAATAAGATAAACCATAAGCTCTGCCTACTGTTTTAGATTACAAGCGTGAGTGCTTTATCTTGCTAAGTTTAGGACTCGGCGATTATTAGCATGGATATTTAACTGCTACAAAAAATGTCTCGTACATTGTCGCCTCTCTACCAAGTTATAAAACGACACTCATTATTCGTCTCTAAATCGTTCGATATTATCGCTGATTGTACAAGACCGCGTCTCGTGGTACAAGAACAGGTGACCGACTTACAAATACAAAACTTTTATGATTTTTTTTAGTTTGATAAATATCCTTTTGTGTACGTACCGTTAAAATTTAATAAATATAATTATTTCTTATATTTAAGAAGCGAAGTTAATATTTTTTATACAAGACATCTGCAACAAGTATTTGCGAGTTGCAGATGCGTTGCTTACCTTTAATAGACAAAGAATGGGATAGACAAAAAATGGTTATTTCCTTCTCCTATCCATCCCCTTCTCCGTCAAATCCTCTTCCCCTTCCCACCCATTTCTTATTAGATAAGGACGAAGAGGACTAAAATTGGGCCTCAGGCCTCCCTCATCAATCGGAACGTAGAATACTTCTACTTCACGCCTGTCTTCTGGGTGGTCGTGGTATTTCACCGGTCGAGCGCCATTCGTGCAACAACTGTTGCGGACTCTACCACTGTGACTGGACCGCATTAAACTGGAATGGATTTGGTTGGTTCCATTGAACCGTTTAAACATCATTGTGCGAAACCGAATCTAATATGGAGCAAACTCCGTGTTCCGTTTTCGCTTCGTTTTTGTGTATCTTAGGCTACAGACGTTTCGCTTTCGAGGTTGTGTGCTACCAAACTAATTTTACAAAATTTAATTATTAATTAAATTATAAATTAATTAATTAATTATATTATAATGAATATTATCGAGTTTATTTCAATGTTTATGTTCCCGATGTTAATAGTAATTTACAGTACTCGTGGTCACGTTCCGATGTCAATGTTGTTGGAGAAACACCCTCTTTTGGATTGAATAAATAATTATAGACTGCGACAGTTCAGTGGATAAAGTACCGGTCAAGGCTTTAGTTCTCAGGTGAGTTGTATCTAAAGGTAGCGACTAGAGTGTGGGATATACTAGGAAAATTGCGCACTCAGTATTTCGAGTGCGAGTACAAATAAGCGTTCCAAAAACTAGTTCCTTGGAGTTTTCATTTCATGTCTAGTAGTGGACGACCAAAAAAAAATCATGTGTATAAATAGACCATACAATAAATAAAAATACATTATACATTACATAAAAAAACACAATCAAACATAAAAACCTTTATTATTTAAATGGACAATCTTTATTTCTAACTCTAGAAGATGATAATGTGTGAGAAATATAATCGGGTTTTCGATTCGCACATTTCGTAGAACGAGTCTCTTATCGCGTCTTTCAAGGCTTCGAGTATAAAAATATAGAAACGAGTCTTCGAGTTCGAATGGGAACTACGATTACCACACTCTTAAATATTTATATACTTCTAAATACTCGATACGCTTTAGTTTGGTTTTATGATACTCAGTATTTAGGAGTATCGAGTGAAACCTAGTATCAAAACGTGTTCCAGTATATACGTCCCAGCCACAATGGGGACAATGGGGACTAACGAGCATAGTACATACTATGCTCGTTAGTCCCCATTAGTTCCATGAAGCTGTAATGAGTGTTGACTAATGTTTTATTTGAACAGATTAATATGTTGTAGCGGATTTCGATTCAACTTAAATAGACCATACACTTAGCGTAGAAAAATCTCCTTCTTGGAAAATCTTTCCAATCGTACAATACTAACACGAGTTCGCTGAAAAAGAACAATTTCATAAATACTGTGCAATAATTATGACGCACCTTTTGTAGGACGGGAAATATTAGCAAGAAAGTTCATTCTGATCTACGCGTAAATTTCGTTGCAAATCAAGAAAATGTGCTGATTTTTTACGAAAAGTTATTCGACCCTGATTGCTCAGACAACAGGCGCCGTTATTTTTAACTGTGGCTTTAGTTCTGGTCACTGATTGTACATTTAGCGGAACATTATTCAAGGCATAATAGCGAAGTCTACTTCAGGGCCATTGATAGGCATTTTAATAATATTTAAACTATCAAAAAGGTTAAAGATAAGAAAAAAATAGCAAGTTATATTCAAGGTCCTTATAAGACGGGCTTTGCTTCGCTCGTATTCGCTTTTGACAGATAAAAATGACTAACCTTAGTTTGTATGCCGCATGCGGCGATTATGACGTAAGAATTCATATCGATTACTGAAATTACGGATAGTTTTATCATGATAATTATATCTTCCCATTCCTACTTTTCCGCATCTACTCCCCGTGTATTTCCCACACTGTTGCATATTTAAGGCTTACTTATACCGATGGAGGATGAATTTAACATGTAAGTCATTTGCTCGTTTACACGTGAAAAACATGATAAAAATATTTTAATAGCTAAATCGATTAACACTTAATTACTTTTATAACCTAGATGAATGTTTTTTGCGTAACGTTTCTAAATGACGTTACCAATACGACTTAGGGTCCTTCAAGAAGAGAGCGTATCTTTTCCTTAAAGGCCGGCAACGCATTTGCGGTTCCTATGGTGTTGCGAATGTCCACGGGCGTCGTCGACCGCTTATTTTTAGGCGAGGCGACCATTGGCTCGTTTGACCACTTCTCATATAAAAAAAAAGTCAAGCGCATCATGCTAAATTGAAAATTTCACATGTTTTAAAACATATTATCGTAATATGCTAATACACTTGGTTACTTATAAACAACCCTAGTGCGAATTTGACGATGATATGGCATAATATGTTTTAAAGTCATGGTGACGTAGCCTAACGCGATGTGTAACAGAATTGAATAACATTGTTTAATACGTACTTTATAGGCAAGGACTAACAAGGTTACATTCTAGACGAATTTTTTTTAGAACAAGAAACAAATACCAAGTGACCTTTTAATGTAAATGCATTTTAAGTAAAATTCAAAAGAGAGGAACGAAGTCGTGATAGACTTTTAAATAAAGGAATATATTATGTTACCTATGTGAATATAGCAAAATGAAAATTTGTAAATTAGTAATCTCTAACGTTCTTTTTAGGCGAGATAGTCTTTTAATTTCAAATTCGGATTTTCAATTTCTCAATTCAATTTCAATTTGACTCAATTTCAGCATTTTGCAAATCAAATTCGAACATTTGTACATCAAGTTTCGACGTTTACCTATCAAACTGACATGGTCATTTCCGAATTTGAATTGCAAAATGTTGAAATTGATTTGTTAAGGTCCAAATTTGAAGTAAGAAACCTATATTTGTATGCTAAGCAAAAAAAAATCCACGTGGAATCAAATACTTTTTTAACTTTTTCTTTCACTTACATAACAGCACATTCCTTAAAACATTACAAATGATTGCTTCCTAGCATTCCCTATCTTCGATAGATAAAAAAAAAAAATATAGCCTTAGTTCAGCCTCACTAATAGAAGAGCTTCCTATTGACAAAAAAAAATTAAAACTGGTTCAGTAGTTTTTGAGCTACTTACCAAAAAAGCACTTAAATCTTTTCATAATATTATAGTATATATAGTAAAAAGTTAACAATATAATATCAAGTCTTATTTTAACTTTATTCAGTAAATAAATAATTTGCCACAGCAAATGTAGTGTTTTATCACCTTTTTTATGTACTCATAATTACAAATTACATATACCATCTTATCAAAATTTATCAACTAAAACTCTATTCCAAATTCCAACTAAATATCTATTCCTAATGATGGATCATAACTGAGTTTGTAAAAATCAGCATTAACAGCATGATGTGAAATAAGTTGGGACTGTTAAATAACAGTTATATGTTGGCATCTCTTTCTATATGATAAAAAAATAATTATCAGTGTATAATTTTGTACGCCTGGAAAATTGGTGTTTAAATAACCATAACAATTACAAAATTATCTAACCTTTCTCATAGAGTCAAAAAGATGTGAGCTTGCTTACTTGCGTCCGCAATCCTAATATGGAGCAAATGGTAACATGGGGGCTTCTTATCAAAATCGGTAAAGTTTGAAGGACATAGATGGTTTTTTTGTATAACAATGATGACAAGTGACTATTTTTAACATAATAATATATTTGATTTAAAATTAATTTGTCATCTTGTATTATTACTTCTTAGAACGCCTTATTGTTGTTTTTAAACAATAATACATTTAGTTTAGAAAGTTTCTTATACTAATGTTATAAAGATTTAATATTTATTTTTAGGTTATGGGCAGTCGGAAGAGAATGCCACAAAAAGTGTTTCATCAATAGTAATTTACACTATCCAGAATTTACATAACACATAATTTTTATATTGATATGCAATAATGAAATTATTCTAACAGGCCGAGCACCAATTGTTATTTTAGCCTGTACACTATTAGTATATAACTACTAAGAGATGTGTAAGAATTTTAATGTCCATGTCATAACATTTAGGAATGGTTCAAGTTCACCTTTTCATCGCACTTTGGTACAAGATTTAATTTTTCTAAATCAACTGATGGCGTAATGGACTCCTTTCAACATTCATATCAAATAAATTCCAAACACAGCTGAAAACAGACAATCGAGAACATGGATATAACATTTGAGAACAATGAAGATTAAAATACCCTAAAAAAACCCTTTTAGTATATATATATCAGGGTAGTAAGCCCAGTCACCTTAAAGTAAGACCTCCAAACTAGTTTGGAACCATGAGTTCAACCATTTAATTTATTGTTTACTGAGGGTAATACTCATTTGCATAATCTTGTTGACACTGTAATAAGATATTTAGGTGATTATAAAAGTTATTTGACTTGTACAAGATTCTCTTTAAAGATCTTCTTATCCTACCAGAACAGAGGCAATCAATGTCCACCTTCCAGAGCCCCAAATGAAACATCTCAGAATATACAGGTAGATCTGGGATTGTCATATAGGGCTAGATTTAACAAAGTAAATACTCAAAAAGTACATTTTATATAGTTTAACATATACCAAGGTAGTGTACTGCTGACTTCAAAAATTTATAACAGGAATTGTAATATATACTTTAAAATATGTCACAAAAGAATTCTGTCAATATACAACTTGAGCCACTTACACTTAGAATAATTCTAATACTATATATATATATATATATATATA
>DWLR01001258.1:0-19088 GCA_018246295.1 Papilio alexanor hazarajatica
ATATATATATGTGTGTGTGTGTGTGTGTGTATATACACACTTGTTATTAAATATTTAAAAAAAGTTGAAGTTAATTAAAATTATTTAACTTTTTTTTTCATCATACTTTCAAATAAAAACTAAATAAACAATTTTAGCTCAATCCGAAAAACACAATTCAATTAATACTTTTCACGCAAAAGCGTAGGCAAACGGTTACCGGATGTTGAATCAATTTTTTAACATCTACTTACTTTTTATGTAAATCAATATTATTGTTTGTTCCCTTTTTGTGCATCGTATTACTGTTGTATCAGTTGTGTTTTTTTTTTATTTGCAAATAGCTCAAACAATTACAACAGCACCGTATTATTTGTGGGAACTTTCATCACTAGGATTTGAAATTTATTAATGTTTTGATACTAAAGATATATTATGTCGATTACATTGTAATATATGTATTTATATTGGAATAATTGGTACACGTTAACTATAATTGTAACCAAGACGACTAGATTACAGTCAGCAATTCTGCAGTCTTCAAATCATACTCTAATGTTGCAGTAAGTTATCGCAAAATCGTAAGGACGATACAAAAGTAACGCAGTATATTGAATACATTTAATTTCAATTATTAAGAGATGATTATTAAATGCACCGAATAGAACACAGGAATAAAATTTCAAACGTTTACAGTTACCATCACAAAATGTGAGATGGTACTAGTATACTTCAAACAGGATCATAATAATGATTACATTCTTTTAATTAACGGTAAAAGCAGATCGCGGATAAATTCACTTAAAGGGCTTTCCTGCAAGAAAGAAGGTGAGGGAGACATCAAGCTCAGCGTCTC
This sequence comes from Papilio alexanor hazarajatica, assembly GCA_018246295.1. NCBI lineage: Eukaryota > Metazoa > Arthropoda > Insecta > Lepidoptera > Papilionidae > Papilio > Papilio alexanor. The sequence goes on from DWLR01001258.1 coordinate 836, forward strand.
GCCAGGTCAGTACAGCAACATTAAATCATATTAGTCATGCAGTAGTTATTATGTGTGCGAGAACAACTGAAACATCTATTGATGTATGATATGTAAGATAGTATGAACATTCTTAGGTGAACATTCTGTACAGACTTAAACCATAATGGTACTGACAGCTTATTGCATTCCTTTACCTTTACATATGTTATCGGAAGGAAGTCGAATACTTTACTCAAATCCGTAACATGTCTATTTATAAACAATGGTAACTACTAACTAGCCGTGCACGTCTCACACATGACAATAAAGTATTTGCGATGCTAATATTGTTAGGCAATAACTACGAGAAAACTTTCATAAACGAACAAGAAAATATATTTAACTAATTCATGATATGTACAGAGTCACTGCAAGTAACGTAATTTACATATTCCTAGTTTACCAGAGGCTTACAAAGCCGTTTGAAACTCGACTAGCTCGCAGACTTCTCCAACCTAATTTGCTTAAAGTCTAAACGGCGTTTCGACGGCGTTGGATATTACAGCATTTTTACAAATAGAAGTTAAATTTATCTAAATGTATTATTGCACGCTTTTAAATAAAATTCATGTACTTCATCGATGAGCTGAATATGACATAATATTTTTGAACAGGATTCTCAAAGAGTATTAAAATTACTAAGCCTATTTGGATTACTATACTTAAGTAGTTGCCCCGCCGTTATACCCGATGCGCAGTTCGTCGTCAGTCAAAGGGTTAATTAATTATGGAGCTATCAAATTCAGAAAGAATTACTAAAATCCAGTTGGTAGTTTTTATAGGTAAATATTTTATACAAAGGAAAAACTCTATGTCGATAGATACTAAAATTTTATGATGTATTAAGTATTAGTAAAAAAATATCTTTAAGTAATTTTACAACTAAAAATATTTAATATTTAATTTAAATACAAAATACTTGTGCTTTGTTAGTTTTTGCTTTTAGTTTATAATTAGATGTATATTTTTACAAATTACCCTCTCGCCAACTAATAACAAACGCTGTGTTTGGCACATTTCACTTTACGACCTGCCGTTAAGTGTTACACTCGGTCGAGCTAAATTAATTTACTTTAGTGCCGTGAATAATAAAATTCTCTTTTCTTTTTTGCCATAATCTTGCTTATATTAATTTATTTTTTTAACATATATTTTTTTAACCTTTAAATTATCTTTTGTAATAACAACGTTATTAGCAACGACTTCCATAGAATTTAAAAATACGAGTATGTTACTTCAAACGAACTAGAATTGGAGAAGTGTGCGTATATTATGCGTGTAAAGTGTATAACACAATGTAAATGGAATGTAAAATGTAACTTATAATTGACTTTAATGTACAGTATTGTTGTAAGACTTCATGTCATGGCCTCATTACGCCAGTTCTGATAAATAGATAAAACAAAGAAATAGTAAATAATCTAATAAAAGAACTCGCCTTGTCTAGTTTCTTGTCGCAATTTGTCATCCTGCCAATAGTTTGTCTGTAATTTCCAGTAACATATATATTTGTAGCAATAATTTAAAGGAATTAAGTTACATAACTAATTGTTTTATTCATATTTGTAAATTGGGTACTATGTTTACATAATGGGCTACAATTTACGAAAAAGAAATAATTATCTTTAATTATCTATAAAATTTTATAAAATCATATTCTTATTTATCCTATATTATAATCGAATAACTACCATATAAGAGATAACAAATTTATAAAAGAATGTACTGTTTACAGGAGCTTGGGTTTTTAGCATCTATTGCTATTATTATCAAACCTGATAAGCGATATGGTGTGCAACGCGCTGACTTCTCCGTATTGCCTATGATGATAAGTGGCAGTAATACATGTGTTTAAATCTTTACTTAGTCTTTACTACAAAAATGTTATTAATAATGTTAATGTCACTAACCAAGTACAAGCCGGTGCTATTACAATCACAAACTTTTGCAACGAATGAACATGACGGGGAGTACTCAGTAAATATGACTGCCAAGATATTAATATGGATGAATTAAACTTTCTTTTCAAATAACTTCATAAAATTCTTCTCTGGCTTCCACGTATCGTAAACATTCCTTAATTTTGTTCGTAATAGGCCAGTTTTGGTATGAAATAAAGTAGGTGGAATTTAATAACTTAAACTAGTCTTTCAGGTCTATGTTCATTTATGGGGTGAACATAATATTACTAGATATAAATTAAAGGTAAAGTACTTCTTTTTGATCTTAATGAAACACATACCTTTGACAGAGATGCGACTATACATTTATCTGTTTAATAAAAAATTATGTATAAAAGTTTCAAGAAAGTTGTATCTCTTTTAATAAAATTAAGTTTGGTCTTGTATAGCTTACCACTTTACCTCACTTACCAATAATAGGTTATCTTGAAAGATGGAAAATATAGGTTAAGGTTAAACTTCATTGTCAAAGACCTCTGGTTCTAGAAAAATTATTGCGTAAGCGGTCAAGTAATCTAATGCGACTTAACAACGTTAAAAGGAATAACGGAAAACGACCTTGTTACTCTAACACGACAGTCAGAAGTAAGTAGTAAGTAACTTAATAACTGCAACATGTATGCATGTTTTTTGTAATATAAATAAAATTCCTGTTAATATTAAAGATGGAAAGATCTGTTTGTTTTCACTTAAGATAAACACGACAAATTGTGCATAAACGCCATATAATGTATGTAACAAATTTGTATTCTCTTCCGGAACCTTGCTTGTGTTGTTTTCCACATAAATCTTTTCAAGATCTTATTTTCTAACACTGGAACCGAAAGAATACAAATATATATCACACGATTTGTCTCGGACACTGAACACAACTTTGCAACGTTTCGCGTCGAAGTTGCAATTTTTGTTTACACTTTACTCTTATTGTTAGAGTAAAAATTAACCTCAAGGATTATAATTCGTGGATCATTAAGAAGCTGTGAATTCACATAACATTTCCACGATAAGAAAGAAGTCAACGAACGAGTTAATCACCAAATTACAAATGCGTTACGTTACAAATACTTTGTCAAACTTTTGAACTTTTAACTATTTTAAAGATGTAGAGAAGCTCTCTACATCTTTTAATTTCAATTTCCCCTTTAACATATATTAATTACTAATTTAAAGCTAAACTTAAACTTTTTCACTGTTACTGCATCAAATTTAAAATATGTATAAATTATTAAATAAAATTTAGTTAGAGTACCAATGAATAACTTATTAACTTTAGTTTCATGAATTTTTAAAATGCCCATGATGACACCACTTAATTAAATAGTATAAACATATAAATAATTTCAATTTTAATAAAATGTAATTGATAGCTGTCGCTTTGAAAGCTTCTGTAATTCTGTTTTTGTTTTAAACTCTCAGTTCTTAATTAATGAAACGAGGTTTTGGTCTCAACTAATTTCGAGACTAAATTATACTATCAGTATACTTCACGAAAGTTTACGAAACTAACGAAATAGTTCAAATTTCGTAAGTTTCAATAGAGATAATACTAAAAAAAAAACTAATAGGGGTTTCTAAATAAAGTTATCGAAACAATTCAGATATTTTACAATTCGTTTTTTATTATATATACATGGAGCATTACAGTAAAAAATAATGACACAAATTTATTTACAAGATTTGTAATAGTAAAAAGAACTATGCTAGGTTACGTAGTTACGTTTAAGAAAATTGAATAACGAAAACTGTGTGATCTGAAAGCGCTTAATGCACCTTTAAATGTGCATGGTCTGGCTTTACTTAACATCAAGTAAGTATGAAAATAAAACTTTTTAAGCTTTACATTCATAAGTACTTAGTATGGCTTAGCTAAATAATTTATAGAACTTTTAGACACTGAATCTGCAGTAAATTATATTGTGAAATCTTGTCTTAGATTTAGAGTAAAACTTTTAGCAGTTGAATCTTCACTGTTCACTGAAATCGTTCCTTCTTTCGATTTAAAGTGAAACTGTCTGTTTCAAGTATCTGCTAGTTTTCCTTTATATTAACTTACGTAATGTCAATACATTTCCGTTTTCTAAAGCTATATGTAGATGGATAGATAGATATATCTTGATGTATTTATTATTGAATATGTACTTTTAAACAAGAACATGCTTTTTCGTTTTTATTATTAATCAGTACTAATTTATTACGTAATTTCTTACATTTCATTTCTATATTTTAATATTATTTTATTATTATTCTTATTCGCGGCTAACTCACACTGTTATTTTGCATTTGGTTTTATCTAAGACAAACACGACATGCTACTTTGTAAGTAAAAGTTATAACTGTGGGTTAATAAGTGCGTCATTCAAAATAAATTTCAAATTATTACAACAGACTGAACAAAATCATATCCTGGGACGAAACATCAATTTCGAATAAAACAGTCGACAGACAATCCGATGGAACATTAGCGTAGGTATTTGTGGTAATATCGGATGGGATTTGAATGGTGTAGTCGCGTCACGTCCGTCGCTTCCGGACGTATATTAAGTTCCACATTATTTCAAGAACATTCCGATTACATCACACGGTGGTATTGTTCAACTTATTACAAGTTTTACTTGCTAATGTTTTTATTTTTTAAAAGCTGAATATAGTATTTTGTTGAAGTAATCAACTTTAATTTTATAAAATATGTATCGACGATCATAAGACGTAATATAAGATATTAAAAAATCAATTTAACGGACTGTATAATGCATGTAATTGCTATGTTTAGTTGTTAGTAACTGATGTATGTAAATTATCGTATCATTTATTAAACGTAAATTTATGATTTACTTTCTGTCTTAAATAAATTTCTGACTGGCATGTGTGTAAAATATTGTATCATTCATTACACATAAATGTATATATAACTCTTTATAAAATTAAAAGGAAATATTCTGCATATAAAGTCTATAACAATACAATTAAAGAGCTGATTTAAATTGTGAAATGCAAAGAGGATTTTTGAAAATATTCAGCCTGCAGCTGTTTCAGTACGGATGTGCGGAATTTAAATTCAACAAATGCGTCCGGAACATCGCTGCGGTGTGGAAATGTTTTTGTAACGACCGCCTTAAACATCGATTCTGCGTAACTACAAGAATAAATCTAAAAATAGGCAAAATAGTACGGAAATACAAATTGTTTTCTTATTTCGTTGCATCTTTTAAACGTTTTTTATTCAGTAAGTTTCAAAACTACAAACAAAACAATTGAATATCCCCTTTCTTGACTTTAAAGTACCAAAAAAAAAAAATAGGTTTAGTATTTCACCGTTTGCAGTTTTAATAAGAGTAATACATAAATATATTCTTAGTATATATTGTAAGTGACGATGAAAGAGTGAAGTGGGGGAGAAAAGCGAGGAAAGCTAACTCCGACTGTAAAATAAGGAGGATAAGTAGTTAGGAAGAGAGAGAGAGAGTCTAGTTAGATGTTGGACGAGATATTATTTCTCGTTGGATTTTTCTGCGTTCTCTCTCGTTGGATGTCCATCTTTTAAGTTTCGTAAAAAATGTATTTTGTCTTTTACTTAATTATAAATATTTATAAACTATTCGCACAACTGTATATTGGTAGATTAAATAACTATTTTTTTTTGTAATTGGAACGGAATACAATTAAAATTTCCACTCATTATATACATATATATCCATTCCAACTTAGCTTAAACGCTTTTGCTAGTATATATGAAGCGACTAGCTAATAGTCGAATGGTGGTATTCGAACCTACGACCCCATGATCGGTAGTCCGTACCCTACACCATTAGCGCTAGGGTATTGGTGCTTCTCTTTGGATTGGTGCAACCATTAAATGTCCACTAGGGGTTAGGTGTATATAATAGAACAGGTTTTGATACTGGGTTTCCCTCTACACTTTTAAATATTGAGTATCACAAAACCAAACGAAGGCGTGTGGAGTATTTGGAAGTATTAAGAGGCTGAAACTTGTAAACTCTTATTTGTGGCGCTGGCGTTTTCAATACCCGGAGACAAATTTGTACTCGGGGCCTTGAAAGACGCGATTGGACGCGATAAGTCTTTTGACGGACAAATGTGTGAATTGAATACCGACTTTATTTGTCAAACAATGCAAATCGACATTATTACTTAGGTGTTAAGGTCGTCCATTTAAAGTCTAACGCGTAATAGTCGCGAGAGTGTTTGATGACTACATGTGGAGTGTAATGGATGATCGAAATAAAATCATTTAGCAAATAAGATAGTGTTTCCTATTTTTGAATGTTTCAAGCTTTCGAATTAAATAAAGACATGTGAAAGTTAATTCCCTGGTTTGGGCAATGTTAGTCGTTTATAAAAATTTTACTTTGGAGTGTGATATACTTAAAGTATTGTTTTGTTAATTATTATTATATTATTGTTTTCGTAATAGAAAATTCTTTGAATAGATACTTACGTTAAATAGAAACTTCATAATTTTAATTAGTACTTAGGCAAGGCGTTACTTAGGACATCTGGGTGTAACAAGTATATAAATTAATAGGAATATGTATTTTTTGCAGTCCACCCAGAACAAAAAAAACCGTACTTCTAAATACTCGTGGAGCTAGTTTCTGGAACGCATATTTCACAATTACCAGAACCAGAACAGTTGCAAGTGCGTGGCAAGTTATTATTCAACAGCATGGCAAAGGACAGGCAAAGGACTTAGACACTTTAATCACCCGACGAAACGCAGAACTAAATGCTGCATCAGCTATCGAGCCATACATACTTGTAATACGATATATTGTACCAATTGTAAAGATAGTGTTGACTGTTGAGTTCAGTTTCTTCTATCAATTTTTCAAAATTTCCAGAACACCTGTATCAACAGTGTTACCTTAATTACCCATTAGAGTCTTCACGAATGATTTACGCGCATGTATCCAACTGTTTAAACAATTTTCGGGTATTTCAAGAGTTACTTGAGTGACGTCGGTTCATTGTATTGAAATCCTATCACGCATAAGTCATTTGATTGAATTAATTTTAAAGATTCGCAACTAATTTGTCGAACATGTCCAAATTGATAAAATTACTAAGGTTACGTTTATTTCATCCTGTCACGTTGGTTTCAATTACTAAAAAATAAATGTATATAAATTATACTATAAACATTTTCTTAATTCTTTCAGTTTATTTTTCTTTCTGAGTGGAACTGAATGTGAAGATATATTTAAACCTCATATTGTTTTCATACTTTTTGATGACTTGGTAAGGTTGCTTTATTGCTTGAATGGAATAATTTTCCCAATATTTTTAAACGCTATATAGTACTTAAATTTGCTACATGTTGGTGTTGTGGGCTCTACCACCGTTTTAGCTACTATTGTGATTATGCATTGCAAACATTTTATAATTGACTCCAGGGAACCGCCCCGGCTTCGCACAGATAGCAGAGGATATTATACCTAATGGATATTTTCTAATACATGCGTCATAATTCGTCATAATTTTTCAGCTAATTTATAGATAAGCATAATAAATTATCGTGAGGCTTCCTTGTTAATATTCCCCGTCTATTATCGAAAACTTTAGAAAATCAACAAACAGCCCTTTTATATTATGTCCAGAAGGGACCTGTGTTTTATAGTATGATCACGGTAGCGCGTGACTTGTGAGCCACGCTCATTTCGGCAATTTTTTGATATATCAAAAAAAAATCGTTTTGAATATTTTGATATATCTTCCAAACTATTCGTTGAAATCATATGGTGTAAGAGACGATTATAATCTATTTTTAAAAATAAGCTTATATATAATATTAGATAGATATTTAAAAAATATGTTAAATTAAAAAAAAAATTGCGTCGTATATAACGTACAATTTTTCATTGATTTATTTTAGAAATTATTGTGAGTCAGCCGTAAAAGATTGATTGTTCTGTTACAAATTGTTTTATTACATCTTAAAGGAATTAGGCAGCGTTTTTGATGCGAGCTCCCAGGTTACCTAACTTTTTCCGACAATTTCAACAATTCATCGTCATTTAAAAAAAAAAATATACAAAACCTTAACAAATTATACACACAACCATTGGTGACAGCATGAAAATCCGTTCAGCAGTTTATTGCGAATAGACAGACAGACGCGGCGGGGAATTCAGTTTAATATGTAATGATAAATCTTTATGGTGAACGGCTATTTTCCGGTTTAAATTGTTTCTTGTGCAAATTATTGCATAGTTATAAAAAAGTACTATACTTAAATGTCACATTGGCAGGGTTGGAATGACGTCAGTTTTTTGGGATCTCATGACATTAGGACACCGAACATTGATGCACTTGCTTTAAACGGCATTGTATTGAATCAATATTATACAGATGCATTTGGTACCCCATCAAGAAGTGCATTACTTACTGGAATATATCCCATGAGACATGGTAGGGCATTTTTTCATACGTTAAATGTTACAGCATCAAATGAAATGCTTCCTATTTCATTAATCAAAATTCCAGGTGTCCAAGGCATATCAATATTGGCGTCCGAAGATCTCGGTATACCAGAATCGGAACGCCTCTTACCATCCTATTTGCGGGAATTAGACTACGAAACCTATTTGATAGGTAAATGGAACGTCGGTAAATCTAGAGAGCACTATCTTCCTACTCACAGAGGCTTTAACACATTTTATGGGTTTCTCGATGGATCTATAGATTACTTCACGTACAATTTGATAGAGGTATGTAAAATACTTATTTTGGAGTTTTTATTTAATGTCTATATATTATTATTTATAGACATGAAATAAAAAGTAAATTCTATTCAATTTACTAGGAAAAAATTTAACTATTACCATATTATGTTTTACTATTATCATATTATGTTTTATCCCCCCAAAAAACAAATACGGGATCAAAGGTGTAATAATCATCATTACATTTGTTTGAGTTTACTAGTATTCCAACCTTATATAATTAATGAAATAAACGTGAATAATCCTTTGTAGCACAATAATTCCAGCGGGCGCTCCTAATTATTACTCTTGTTTTACAGAAATGGAATGGAACCACTGTCTTTGGTTTGAACTTGTACAACAACACGCAGCCCGTAGAAGATCAAAGCGGTCACGTCACAGAAATATTTACTGACAAAGCCGTTGAAAGTAAGTAAATGTAATTAGAAATACGTCTTGCTAGGTAGATTTTAATTTAAAGGAATTACAAAAAAAGAATAGGTTTAACGTATAATGCACGACACAACACGGGCCTTTAGGTCGATCCTCAGAAGAAGCAAATTTTATGTGACGTTGTGTCAAACGTTATATTAATTAGTGTGCTTTGACGAAAACATTGAAAACTATTTTTGTCCAGTGCTAGTGAATAAGCAGGTCATTTAACAGTAGAATCAGTTACAGATGATGAAGTATTTTCCATTATCGTATATAAACTTGCGTATCAACCCCATTTCGTATTGTTGAACTATGTACATATATATGTCACTTATCAAGTAAACTGAACATGTGTTTATAAATGATTATCTTTTTTAGTAATAAGGAACCACAATAGCGCAATACCTTTGTATCTGCAGTTGTCGCATGCTGCCCCGCACACTGGCGGTGGCTTGGTTAATCTTCAAACGCCTGCAGATACTGTCGCGGCAAATAGTCACATCGCGCATTCCGCCCGGCGAACGTATGTATGCGGGTAAGATGATAAAGACAGACGTAACTGATACGTCTTTTAGCCCATTTTAATATAATTATCCAACATTTTGATACATTTAAGAAACGTTCAAGGCTAAACAAAGTCTTCTGGTTTGTTTTGTCCAGTATTATGGAATATATCTATTGCGCCATCATATAAACTAACGCATACTTTGCTTATAGTATATTTCCAGCAGCGTTGTGAATTATGTTCATACATTCATCAATTTGCCTTTAAAAAATTACTACTTCAAAGGAAAGCTTAGCAGATGGTCAAACCGATTTGGTATTGTTGGTATTTGCTTCTGTAGTGTCATATCTAGAGTATCTTTTACGATATCACGAATATACGGATATATGTAGGATTTATGTTTTTCAAAGGGCTATGTACAAAACTATTAAATTTTACTTTATCTTTTGTCTCACACGCATAAAACTTACAGCTGTCTCAATGCACATAAACATTGCAAAACATTAATTTAATGTAATTAATGGACTACAATTCTCATTATATTATCAATTTGCATTCGAGGTATTCTAAACGATTAAAATATATTCCCGTATGGAACTGCACATTATTTATTCCAAGTGTTGACAATGTGTTTTATAAAATTTCTACAGGTATGGTAACTGGCTTAGACAAAAGCGTTGGCAGCATTGTTGCAGCTTTATCAGAAAACGAAATGCTGCAGAATACAATTATCGTTATCGTTTCGGATAATGGTGCATTAACTACTGGAGCTTTGCAAAATTTCGGCTCTAATTTCCCGCTTAGAGGCGTTAAAGGCACACCTTGGGAAGGGGCTCTTCGTTCGCCTGCACTTGTATGGAGTCCTGGATTACCTGTTAAAATTTTACATGAATTATTTCACGTAACCGATTGGTTACCAACGTTAGTGTGCGCTGCTGGTGGTAACGTAAAAAAACCAATAGACGGAGTCAACCAATGGTTTTTACTTAAGGATGGAACAAAATCTAAACGTAAAGAAGTATTATTGGCAGTTGATAATCTTAGCGGCTGGGTAGCGTATAGAGAAGGTGATCTAAAGATCATACTAGGAAAGGTTGATGTAGAAACAAGTAAATATTACGGCAAAGAGTTACAAGCCTTGAGAAAATACCCGCCATCATATGAAGATATGTTATTGGAATGTGAAGTTAGTAATGTGCTTCAAGATAAATTGGGTGTGTCGATGGAACCAGACTCTATGACTGCTAAAAGGAAAGAATTGAATTTATCAGAACGGCACATACTCCAAAACGCAGACATTTGTATTCCTACAAAAGGTACGACAGAATGATGTAGGAACTAAATATTTTTTAATACTAATAAGGTAGTATGTATACCTAGTATTATTAAATTTAATTATTTTTTCAGAAAAAGGTTGTCTATTTAACATAAGTGCGGATCCACTAGAAGCGTATGATTTGTGGAATAAATTTCCTGATACTGTACTTTATTTAACTTTAAAAGTTCGAATTTTGTGGTCGGAAATGAAACCTAGATGTGAGCCAAAGCTGGACGTTAGAGCAGATCCATCGCTTAGTAATTACACATGGTCACCGTGGATTGAAAATGATGATATATCAATTGAACCTAAAGTGCAAATTCATCCAGCGTTTCCATTGCATCTTTCACAAAAGGAGCTGCAGTACATTTTCAAATTAAACGTTGGAACATTTTCAGAAAAAATATGCAAGTTAATCAAAAACATGGGGGATTCATTTGTTAAGGCCCTTAGCAGTTTGCTTAGTTATTGAAATAATAATTAAATAGACTACTGTTTTTCTTTCAGAATATTGTTATGACCTTTTCAAGAAATCTAGGTCGATGTGACCAACCAAAGTGACTGAGAATTGTAAAATAATGTAATATAAAACATTGTGTTGTATGTTGTGATCCTAAGGAAAATAAAGTATTCTTAGATTAACTAGTGAATAAAATACAATAAGTAGTTTGACACGTTTTGATTCTATTTTTCCTGATCAGAAGGAATGTATTGCTATAAACTTTTACTGTTGACAACCAGATTCGTGACTTAGGTACGTAGTTTGTGCTAGTGTATTCTAGTTTTTTCCAGTATTTTACCGTCTGAAGTGTATGACTAAATGAAAATGCTATTTTTAATAATTTGATTTCAATATTACAGCAAAAGACTTATATATAACATTTTTTTTTGTTTAATAGTCTATAAGCTTTTTGTTTACATAAAAGTTTAATAATAACTAGATTTTAACATAAAGCGAGAATATGATTTAAATGAGTAAAATACCATTAATATTCAATTTCGTCGGTTCATTTAACATCGAATTTAGAAAAAACTTTATAGCGGAAAAGTTACCGTTAGTGCTGCACGCATATTGGCCTCAAGCCAGAGTTTCGGCGGCTGCGTTCACTAACAACTTTATTATGCATTACCCAGTTTCGTGTTAACGTAAATAAGCAAGAGTTCACTTGCCAAGTTTCAGCTTTACGTTATCATTAGATGATGCTTCCATCGTCACGCGCTGCCAATTAAAGGACTTAGTGGGAAATTGGTGAATTTTTAATGGTTACCAAAACGATACATCGTTATTTTAGTCGCATATTCAAGGTCTCGTAATAATTGGTACGATGAAATGTCTAAAGGTTAGGTATGTTAAGAAAAGAGGAAAATTAACGCGTAGCTTCATAGAAGAACGAATTGTTCTCACCGCACCCCTCCTCCCCCCAACGCAGGTCGACTCGCATGGACTTTAAAGCTCTGTGTCTTAGCTTAGCTAATTTCTAGTATAGGAGAAAGGTCGTCTTGCGGACCATGGTCTCTTATATCGGAATTTTGATCTAGATTTAATGCGGTTCTAGGTAGATAGACATTATAGACCATATTAAATTTTTTGATACACCACAAAGTCATTTTCTGTTTTACTTTTGTCTACTTTTTTCTTTCTTTTCACTAAACATTTTAATTTTTTTTCATGATCGTTGAGGCACGAAGTAGTGAATCAAATAAATGAGTTTTCGAAACAATGTTATATTCGGTTAAATTTATTCAACCTCAATTCAAATCTACAATTATACAGGTTAAAATACAGGGTCTTATTTGCTTAGTTCTCTCAAAATGTTAAAGTTTTAAGGATTCAAACGGCATATGAAATACGATTATTTTACGATATATTATCTTATGACTGGCAAGTTAGATGTTCTAATGAGATTAAATGTTAGTGTCTATAATATACTCTTTATCAGGCTTAAATAAAGATATAAATGATATTTTTATACTTAAGTTTGATTTTTTGCAAGTAAACATTCTTGAATCTCTTATTATCGCAATACCAAAATATCTATTTTAGTATGGGATAAGATATAAAAACTATCTAAAGTGGCGATGCGACCCAAAGTGACCTCCGACAATAAGTCTCCACTCTTCTCGATCCCGCGCCATCTCAAGTCCGTCATGTACTTGGAAAAAAGTAATTAAAAAAATTATCATAATTGTCAACGGCACGCACCGTCTAGGAAATTCATGTATGGATAATAATATAATAATATCATATAATTCAGAAATGGTTGAATGCCATTGCACCTGGGACCGCTTTTGATTGAAGACATTGGGGAAGGTCTAAATCCAGCAGTGAATTGATGAAGATGGTGATGAAGGCGGTTTTATTGTTAATGTTATTGTAAACTAAATTAGCTTTTTAGTAATAATTAAAGAACGGATATGTTTAAAAAATGTTCTTATAAAACTCAAAAGTCTTCGCAATAAAGGTTGATTTAATAACGATAAACCACAACGGGTAATAATATGTCACCGTCACGTTTTGTCGGGACGAGAAAACACGCATTGTTCAAGGCAGGTATAATGGAAAGGGTCGTTTTTTTAATGCTACGTAAGTGTTGAAATGATCACAGTCTTTATATGAGGAATTTAATATAAAAATTTAATGAAGAATTTTTTTAGTACAGTAATGGAGTATATATTATACGTCATTTTTAACACCATTCTTATTGGTAAGTTGGGTGAGCCTTAAGACACCGAAGGGAGCCTTAAGACACCGAAGGGTGTCTTAAGACTCATACTCATCGATGGCTGCCGTCATGACACTATTGTGTATGCGCCCTAGTTGATGTAGATATAATAAACAGATAATATAACAACTCATTCATAGAGACCTGAAGGATTATATATAAACAAAACAAAAATAAGTCAAGAGTTGTTCTAATCTTTTGTCATGTAAGAAAGGGCTGTCAAATTTACCGGATTAATAACATATTGTTTTTTTTTTAATAAGTACCAATAATATATCGCAAAAGAGCATGAGAAAATATGTGCTTTTACATTCTTTCATAATTAAAGTTTATCTCGTTAATTCTAAGCTTTGATATAGGCTTTGTTGAGCTTGAGAACAAGATTATACCTACCGTTTAAGCGTCAATGGTATCAAATCAGACTGTTTTTTTTCGTAATATCTATTACTATTTTCTTTTTAGGGCATAAACGCGAATATGAGCTCCATATTTCAAGCTGAGTCCAATTATACAAAAAGGCGGCCCCAAGCATGCTGTCACCTAAGTGACCGCTACCCATACGAGTATGAAACAAGCATTTGGGAGTTACAGAAGCGTTGCCTATAAAGGTAGGTAAATAGACAGAGGAGGGGATGGAAAGAAAAATCGACATTTCCTTCTCCTATCCATCCCCACCACTGTTAAGATTTAAAATTTTTATTTTTAAAATTTAAAATAGATGATTTAAGATCCAGTAAAGGTATCAAATATTGCGCGTCACCTTTGTTTACGAAAAGACTGTTGATGTTTTGCGAACTGCTACCTGTTTTTCACAGTTCGTTATTTTTTAAATCGTGCATGTACTAGTGTGAAATCGCCGATGACCATCCGTCTGGCCATTTCAACGGTCGCGTGCGTGAGCGGGAGAGGAACACTCAGTCTGCGTCAACGCGCCAGTGCCTCCCGCGCCATACCGCGGCATTACTTGCCGCGCCTCTCGTCGTTCGTTACGCGCGCATTATACCTCGGCAGTACTCAAATGTATTTCGCGTGTGTATAGTGTTTTAAAGTTTGGATGTTTCTTGCACATCAATCATGGGTGGACTAAGTATTGTGTTTTTGTTTGTGATGTCGTTTAGTCTCGTTATCGCAGAGAAAAAAATGACCATCGCCGAGAAACTTCAAGAGGACGCAGACCTGTCGCAGGTATAGTAACTTAGAAACTTTCGCTCTACTTTGGAGTGTTGATAACGCTTTGAAACAATATTTTGTAGAATAAACATTTAAAACTTTCTTACTTATGCTTAATTTATAAGTAACTCAATTTAAAGCGCTTGCTTATTTATTCATGAGGTTAAAATATCACACTTTGTTTATTTTTTTGTATAAAATAATACACCTATCCTAATAATATATCCTCAATTACGTAATAATATTATCAAAGGGTTTTAACGTTACGTTTTTCCTATTACTTAGTTAATTATGACAATTTTAGTATATAAAAGCATTACTGTACAAATAAATATATACAATGTTCAATATTTTCATGATTTTTAATGACTACTTTATATTGTTATTACCTTGTTGATAAATCCTATACATTAGTTCTTTTTGCAGTTTTTCTTACCTTATTAAATTAAGTGACGGTCGCAACTAACGTAATATAACATTGCATAAGTAAATTTTATACTATAATCGAATTAAAGAACTGTATGTTTATATAAGCTAGTTTGAGTTGAGATATATCTTTGTATAATATTTTAACCGACTTCAAAGAAAGGGAAGTTTTCAATTCGCTTGGGTTTTTTTTATGTTTGTTACCTTAGAACTACGAACCTAACGAAATGTCCATTTTGTTATATATATATATATATATATTCTACTATACAGTAATACCCTGCTCCAATTGAAGACCCAAATTTTTTTAACAGCAATAATACAGAAATTGTTAATTATATTATTGATAGCTAAAGTTACAAGGTAATAGGAGAAAAGGTTGGTTTTTGCTAATGTTTTGAAACTTATTAGTTTTAGCGTAAAAAGTGATGTGTTTCTTTTCTTTAAGAAAATTGGAACATCTTGTTCATTATACGTCATAATGCGTAGCACAAGTACGAACTGTTGCAGTTGACAATTCAGGGATCGTTACACCTTACAGGGACCTTACAGGGACGAGAGATCTAGGAAGAAGATGAATATCTTGGCTGAATAATCTACGCCAATGGTTTAATAAAACCAGGCGTTCCCTATTTAGAGCAGCGATGTCGAAAGTTAATTTTGTATGATGGTCGCCAACTTTCGATAGGAGAGGGCGCCCAAAGATCATTTATTTACATTATTTAGGTCTTCATTTGACACATGGTATAGCTTCACTTGGAGATAAACAATTGCGTACTACATCGATTATGTTGCCATATACCATCATGTGCGATTGTCATCGAGCACTTGTTTATTCATTACAAAAGAAATGGTACGTTATTAGCAATCGTATTAGTCATTGGGGAAATGGGTCAGATGTGAGCGTTTTAACTACGTGTATTGTAGAGGATATCTTGTCTTATAGAGCGACGTCTCAAGAGAGTGAAGTTACATTTGATGACTAATTGTCTGTCTACGACTATTGTAAACAAATTACATTAGATCCGTACGGTTAAAAATACTATTTAGTTGATATTTATTTATTGTTTATTCTTTTTTTTGCAATGATTACGGCGTCATGGAAGATTATTTTTAATTATAGACAAGTAAGTAATGTAAAAGAGCTCCTAAAATAATCATATTACAGCAAAACTAGGTGCACGATGGAACGCAACGGTAGCCTAGTGAAGATTATTGTAATAGAGGAGCGCGCAGTCTTGCTTAATTGGACAGACGTCTCAAACGATTACATCCGGTAGCGGTCCAACTTTAAGACAAGGATCATAATAAGTTGGTTGATAAAATCAGTCGAAAAATAAACGATTCAATAGTTTTGATAAACAATTATAATAATAAAAATATCAAGCAATGAAACAATTCTTGTTTTATTTATAATGGATAGAGAGAAATTTTGATCCGTTGAGTACATGATTGAGAATAATGAAATCGGAAAGTCAAGAAGCCCCGCAACTAGACGCAAATATACTTAAATTCTATATTTAAATTCTTTAACAGGTTAATTTAAAAAAAAAGAGCATACTTTTTTAGTTTCATTTTATTACATTATTTTTGTCATTTTTTCTTTGTTACATACTTCCATTGTCTTGAATATGCATAATGTACGGAGACTCGATCCCAAAGTCAAACCATTAATATGGTTTTGTGGGTCAAAGTATATGTATTTCCTTACTTTAAGCTGAAGAAATAAATAATAAAAAAACACATTCAAGAGGAGTGGAAGTTGTAATACGTAACCATTTCTTTTAGGCTATCTATCACCGAGTGTTTAAGGAAATTATGAAAGAAATTGTCTTTGACACAGAAGAATACTCAGATTACAATAAGAATATTCGCAATATTCGAAGAATGTTTAATTGTTGCGTAATGGTATTGACATTTCCGTCCATTTTTTAATACGGTGGAACGTACTGCGATCGCCAACCCGCCTGCCAAGCGTGGCGATTATGGCACTTTTCCCCCCAATGATATACGATGAATGGGGGAGGTCTATGTCCAGCAGTGGACGATCATAGGCTGAGGTGGTGGTGGTGGTGGTATTGACATTTATAAAAACATCCATACATATGGAAGTTCTAGGACAGAATTATAAACCAAAAAACGAAAAGCTATGTAATAGAGATTCATTTCCAGACATAAATTATGTCACTTCCATTGACAGACCATCCAAGTTTTAATTCTGATTGTGAGGTAGGTAAATTACCTCATTAGCGAACCTTCCGGGCTGAAGTCGGTTTCACAAATTGCACGTAGATGTTTGACCTGCTAAGAGTATTTAATGAGCTTTAAGTTGAGAAAAAATTGTTGACTCAAAAGTTTGTTTTAAATTCTCATTATCGTTCTATTTAATAATAGCATTAATTTAGTTGTTAAACATCTTGAAAATATGTTAAAATACATATTTAAATTTAAAACTGTGAACAGGAAGCATAGAAGCTTGGTACATTCAAGAAGAGCTCATGTTACTTGCTTCCTTCGAGGAATAATTAAATCAGACAACGGGCTCTTTATCCAATCAACGAACAGTTTAATTTCATTTGATCACCAACCGTTATGAAGAAAGTTTAAATCAAATTACAATTTATTACAAAAACATAGTTTCAATGCTCAAGTATAATGTTGCATCTGAACATAACGTTGTATTTTAATATTTATATATGTATATATAATATTTAATGACTAGAAACTTAGCTTTTTTTAGACAAACAAAAAATTAAATGACGCCTAGATTACTCGCTAATAAAAGAGCTATCTATTGGTAAAATAAATTTTCAAATTGTAATAGAAAGTGGTTCCATCATCGCTTTTTTATTATCAAACATAAGCTATAAGATCATGATCATGATTCAATAAATATTTTCATGATTCAATAAATATTTTTTTTAGTTATTTTTATTGTTTTGCATATCACACATACTCATAAATGTTGTATTTTA
>DWLR01001259.1:0-19085 GCA_018246295.1 Papilio alexanor hazarajatica
ATGAGAAAATTCTAAAAATATTGTTAAAATTGTTGCAAAGCACTAACAAATGTTTTTAGACTAACTTAAAATGAAGATCATCTCATTTGTGTTTCATTGTTTTATCGCATTAAATATGCGAAATTATAAAATTGTATAGCTTAGTATATCTGGACAATCACAATTATTTATTTCATTTATGGCATTGAATATGTCCTAATTTTTCTTAACATATATTCATAAAAACTAAATGCAATAAATGAATTGATGCAAATTAAATGAGATTTTTTTAAGTATTCTTAAATTTACACCTATAAAAACACCTTGTAATCTTTTTTCACTTTATAACCAATAAAAAACCATAACAAAATATACCTTACTACCGAATACTAAGACAGACATAATAATGATTGCAAATATAAGACAAAAAATTTCATTCATGTTTTCACTACTAAGGATATAATAAATAATCTTATACAAGTTCACCTCTTAGAAGAATCAGAATGGCTTCAAGACAAATAAAACAACACTTATATGTTATTACAATTAAGTTGATAGTGAAAGGACAGGCCTTGGCATTAGCAATCTACTTTTACATATCTTGTGCAGGAGTGTAACACGACATAAAATCTTTGTGATCAATGCTACACACCCAGATTGTTCGGTAATTTATTTTTATTAATTGTTTAATTTATTTTTCTTGTCTTCATCAGTTTCAGAAATATGAGACATTTACATTTTTCACAGACAAATTTGATTTTAATGTATTTGTATCTTTCTAGTAAAAGAAATTTATATAATACTAGCAGACCCAGATAATGGCAGAATGGTGAACATATTTTGTGTGTACGTAGCAGATATTTTCTTCCAAGAATGTTGGTTTGCCTGCCTAATGGCGCTTGATAATTCAAGTTCAGAACATTTTGCATTAATTAAAGAAAAAATAAATTCTGGAACCCAGTGTCACCTACCAGGTACAATTGTGAATAAGCCTACCCAAAGGTAATGAAATTTGAACTAAAAAAATTACATAGCTCTGAATATTTGACATGAATTGAATGCATTTATAATATGTTTGTGTTCCATATCTCTATTGTTTTGTGAAGAAACTAAAGTGCACTTAAGAATCTCGCATATATTGTTACAAACACACACATCCTTTTGTTGTTGATATACATTTGAATAAAGCAATTGGAACCTTTGTTCATTCAATGTACAGCAAAAGATTGCAACAAGGTGCCATGTGTATGTGTATTTTGAATTGTAATGAGGGTAGTATCTTTAAGAGAAGAGTAAATAGGCTAATATTAAACTAGTACATATCTTGGAATGATTTCACTATTTTATATTAGGTGAAATTGTGCTCAAGCACTATTTTTTTAACATTTTGCAAACTTTTCTACTTTAAAATTCACATTTTTATATAATAATAATACTTTACTTAAACGGTATTAACAGAAAAATTATAAAATTCCGTACACATTACATGCAGATAATTTTAATTTATTAAAAATAATTATGAATTCAATAAAAGTATTACTGAATAACTGCTACTACTACCTAAAATGCCACGAAAATAATGAATTAAATTGAATGTCAATATGGCACAAATTACTAGAGCCTAAATTAATGACTATACAATTTTGCTGTAAATAAAAATAAACAAAGATATTGCATTAATTTTAAATAGAAATGCAGCCTAGGGACATTTTACAGTTAAGCCTTGAATATCAGCCACCGTGGCTATTTTGCGGTAGAAAGTTATCACACAGCCAAGAAAGTCAGGTACTGGTAATGATACTTATAATCAAAATAAGTTTTATACTTACAGCTAAACAGAAACACCGTAATTGCAGGTGAATAGCGCACGAATAAAACAACCAAGTCTCAGGTCTATCCTTTGTGAAAAGAATAAGCTGAACACAAGTTTTTGTCACTCTCAATGCTTTAAATTAGATTTCAAAGCTCCAACTATTACACTATAATGATCTTAATTGATAGGCTGAATCTGAAATCACTTTAAAACAATTTTCTCAATACCTTTTGTCAAATTCAAAAAAAATCGACACAACACAACACTACGACGTGAAATTTTTACTGTCTAGCTGTCTTTCTCTTTGGTCTCTGGTTTATTAGCTGGTGTGAAGTTAACATCGAATCAAAGCAAAACATTGCACGAACAGCTGTTACAACGATTCCATCGCCATCTATAATATGCGTTGTATAAACTTCAACATATTGTTAATAAATATTTTTACAAGTGCAGTAATTACTTAATAGATGGCACTTGGATCTTCCGCAATAGTTAATAATTAGCTTAATAAAATGAAATGTCATAAAAGACACGAAGGTACAGATGAAAAGCATTCGATAAAATGCACATCATGTCGTCGTTTAAGTAGCAAATCAATGATTAAAATAGAATTATTAGTGTTCAATATATAACCATCAATATTTTATCAAATATTTACAACTTTATAATTGATCTAAACCTCCATGAAGTCAATCGACGGCTGGTAACGAGACGAACTTCACGTACCTACATTTACGACGTTGTAATAGGCTTGATTATCGTGCCATCTGTTAAAATCTGAATGTAATTTTTAAGGCATGTGAAATCGTAGTTTCTTATGATTATAAATTTTTGTAACAATTTATGATGTATAATTACCGCCACCTTTTGTTAAAAGTAAACATAAGTTTTATTTTTCGTTGTCCTAGATGTCTCTGCCGCTAAAAATAAAAATTTGTCGTGAAATATAAAGAAAAATAATTTAAAGTAATATTTCAAATTGCATTCTAATATCATAACGTTATTACTAAATACTATTACTAATTGTATTTAATTTTAAAGACTGTTATCTTAGAATGTATAAAACTTCATGAAATTCTCTTAAATTTTATATTGTAAACTGAATTATAAACTAAAATTTTAAAATAATTGAGACATTCGGCACAAAAAATGTTTTGTTTCTTCCTTCCTTACATTCCTTGCCGTTAAATTTAAATGTTAACAAAATTTTAATGAAAACACAAGATTAAGGAGACTTATTTGAAGTAGGAATATTTAATAAAACTTACTTAAATAAAAATAGAATCCGAGGAGATCTAAAAGCTACAGATACTTTATGGACCACATAACATTGAGGATTAATTAAACGACATTGAGGAGTAATTTTCAATGGTGAATTATTACTTTCATTACTTATTATTTTTTAACTAACGCCGGCAACGCAGCTACAGTTCCTCTGGTGGTGCGAATGTCCATGTCCACTTAAAATTATGTGACCCGCTGCTCGATTGCCCCCTTATTCTATATATTAAAAAGCATCCCTTTACTTTGTAGTAGTGCTTGGTCATAATTAAATAAATATCCGTGTGTGAAGTAACATTTACGTAAAAATGTTTATCGTGACAAATCATTTAATTAAATCTGAAGGTAGTGAAGCGCGTATTACGAAAAATACTTCATTATTATATTATTATTGGGACTTTTATAAATAACATTAATTACGCAGATGACATGGTGCTCCTGGCCCCATCGATCAGCGCTCTCAGGAAACTACTATATATATGTGAGAACTATGCGATACCTCATTGTCTTAAGTGCAACGTGGCAAAAAGTGAGTTGTTGATCTTTTACGTTGGTAACAAGCACTACTCGGATGTACCGCTGGTTATTCTTAATGGTTCAATGATCAAAACAGTTACAAAACACAAGTATTTGGGTTATTGGCTCACATCGTCCCACATAGATGATGCTGGCAGTTAGAAGTAAGATGTTGATCAGGACGTTTGCAGTATGCTCTATAAATGTGAAATTAACCTTGTCTAGAGCATACTGCCAATCTTTCTATACTTGCAGCCTCTGAATCAACTTTTCTCAGCGAGTGTACAACGCCTTCGCGTGCAATACAACAACGCCTTCAGGGCACTGTTGATGCTGCCGCGCTACTGCAGTGCATCAGTGTTGTTCATGGAGGCGCGGGATGGTTTCGCCGTCATGAAACGCGACACTTTCCTGAAGGTAATAGCGAGTTGTATGGATAGTCCATTGTTCCAACATTGTTTCGACGTCCATGTTAATATAATATAATTAAATAATACATTATGTAAAATTATAATTAATTGTATAAAAATGGATGTAATACCTGAAGTAATTAAATAAAATAAAATAAATAAATAAAATAATTTTGCTACGTTATCGTTTTCTAGGAATATTTGACAACTTTGATCGACGTGAATGTTAATGCCTAACAGAATAAGGTCAAACGAACTACGGCACGATGAACTTGAAAGGATGTTGTTGTCGACAAATATTAATAATATGAAATTAATTATAATAAAAATAAATAAATCTAGATCTTCTGGCAACTTTCTGTCTTCCAAGTAATTTGAAATACGGTTTAAACGTAAACTAAAAAGAATTTACAGCAGCGCCTAGTCAGTAAGATTAGCAAAACTGCTTTCATAAACACACCAAATCACAGGCGTTTGTTATTGTATTTGTTCATTAAAAAAAGTAATAAGAGACTTTCTACGGATTAAAATCGGGAAGATTTTGGAAGAGCTTAGAGGACGAATAAGAAAAATCGAAAGACTACAATTCTAATTTATGTTCTACCAGATTACTTTGCGTCTAATAGACGCAAAGCTTACAAAGGTTACGGGAAGTATAAAGGAGACGTACTACTACACAAAGGACAATTAGTGAGGGATATTTTTATGTCCCCTTAAAGTGTTCCTTTTATAAAAAAAACTACGTCGGTTTATAATTGGCGAAGTTCCTAGGTAACATAAGTAAAAAATACAGTAGAATCGAAAAACTCCTTTTTGAAGTCGGTTACAAACCAAGTCGTTTACCTCTATATATTAACTTTTAAAAGTGTCAAAAATGTTTCCTATTATCCTTCGTGTTTACCGTATTTTAACACATGCCACTTTCTTATTTTGCGCGAAATCTACAGAAAGAAAACATTCCTTTTTGATCTCATCAAGGCCATTGTTCAAACAACGTCGGGTGTTTACGGCAGTAGAATAGTCTACAAGAAATAATAGGTACAGCTTTCTATGAATGTTTGCGAAAACTGTGTTTTATACATATTTTTTATTGGTTGTTTGATTATTAGCATAAAAATAAACTTATTTCGATAAATTCGTCTTACAAAAATTATATATAAATGTATGTAATTTACATCCGTTAAGTTTGAACAAAGCATGAGTTGGTACTTGTTAGCCGTTAAGTCCTTGCCTACTGTAAGTAGCAACTAATGAGCAACTTCAGGTTTGCAGTCAATTAAAATTGAGTCTTTCAGGCAAGGGGATAGGGGAGGAAGGTATGAAAGCTTACGTTTCATAGCTTGATACTTCCTTTTTTATCTTTGAATCCTTTAGGGCGTACATAGTCACATAATACAGAGTTCAATGTTTAACACCAAACACACCTGGCACAAGAACTTCGAGCGCAGGCTCCAGCAGAACCCCAACTGTTAGAACCAATCCAAGCAATTCAACTGGACCTTTTATGAGTGCTATTTTTGCAATTTCATAATGTACTATATTCCTATAAGTACATTACCGAGGAGGTTTGGTATCAGGCAGGCGGTTGGCCGTAAAACTATAGCCAAAACCAGTTACAATATGGACTACAGTAGAGTCCAGGATGTATGGAAGAGTAGTACATAGTGTGCCGACCCTAAGCAAGTGGGAAAAGGGCAGGAAGATGATGATAACAGGTTCAACGTTGTTTTGGTTTGAAAAAAAAAACCGTGTATCTTATTATAAAAAGCGAGAAATTCTCGTATATTTGACCAAGGTTACCTCAAAAACAGCTCTAAAGGTTTGTAAAAAATTTTGTATTTAGATACGTCAGTAGTAGTAGTTTTTATTTCGACATTTTTGTATAATGATGTCCTAATTTAAACACACACTGTTTTGAATGCTGGAAGTCCTTGGCTGCCATGTACAAACAGCAAACACAAAAACAGGCTGACTACATGCAGTGCAGTTTTCCACTGTTTTTAACCGACTCGAAGAAAGGGGATATTCGCAAGTGGGTTAGTGTGGTGCGATAGGCCAAGAACGTTTCCAGGCTCGCATTAGTCATATGGTTTTAGCTGAATGAATTTAAAAGATACTGGTAAGTTTTGTTCTATTATGAGTCACTCACTAAAAACGGGAGTGATTATGTTGTGAGATTATGCAAAATAATAAAGGGCACGAATGTAAATGAATAACAATAAAATAGTATTGGTAAAACATTTCCGTAGCATAGTTTTAGCAATAAATTTTGCTAGGTGAATTGTTGCATTGCTCTTTTAATATTTACGTGCGACAGGAGTACTCTTGGAAATTTTAGTGCGCTTTAAAAAACAGTAACGTACGCGCACACTGATTAACAAACAGTACAGTTTCGTGCTCAGTTCGTGTTGCGTTTGTTGAGGAGCAACTGTAACGTGCTTATGTCATTTTAACCACGCAATTTAACGTAATTAGAAATCACCCTAGTAAGCCAGCGCCACACGAACTCGAGTAGGAAGCTGGCTTGTTATAATGAGCAATCAGCCGTATACATGTATTGTGCAAGATACAATTTTTGCGCGAAACAATACGCATTAATTTTAACAGTTATGAATCTTAATATGTAATTTCCTGAGAAAGAACAAGTTGAAGAACAAGGGAAATGTAGATGTACATATGAAAAGTGAATAAATAATATTAGTATATTTGTAACAATCCCGCGTGATTCGCAATAAAGATGGATTGCCTAATAATTAAACTGTATTAGATTTTACGCGTGTTTGGTTCCAAACCAAGTATTTTATTAAAAAGAACATTAGTGTATTATAGTATCGTAGAATAACTGAAAGTAAAGATTTCATATATTTCCGCGAAAGTTAGATATTAAAATAAAAAAAAAATTACGGATTTTATCGCGTTTAATTAATATTTTAATTCCCGAAGTTTCGAACGCTTTACTCATGGTCACGAAGTCATGGTTGCTGGCGAAATACCCTTCTTTAATTATTACCTTTGTTCCGATTTATCCAGAATGAGCTTACAGTAACGTGAGATCTTGCAGTTGTATCTTCGGTTTGGGATTTAATTTTATCAATCAGAACCTTCCAAGCATGTGGTAGTTTCCAGCCACCTTCACGATTGAAATTAGGATTTTTTTTTTATTTCAATAGCCTCATGAATCATACTTGGTAGAAAACGATGTTTTTTCGCGGAAGTGTGGTTTATGAACTCTTATGTAATAGCGGGGATTGTCTAAAACTTACTTACAGACTTTCTGGAGCGTCGGTGTTTTAAATCAGCTGGCTATTAGGTCTGCAAAACGCTGGAAACGCCAGGAATTAAAATATTAATTAAACTTCGAATACTTTGTTTAATTTCAATAGAAATATTTGATCCGACTGAAGACCTTAGTCCAAGCGTCAAGAGAAGAGACACTTTATTTTTTAATTCAACATACCCTTTAACATACAGTTTTACATGTTAGTGAATTTCATAAATTTTACAAGTTTTATTTTGATTACTGACTTTGGTTCTTATGCGTCAAAGATTAAATGGTTTATTCAAAATGTCTTCCATAGTAGACTCACGTCTTTGGAGTAAATCAACGCGTAGCTTTTGACATATGTTCGCCTATTTATTTAGATTTCGTAACGTGACTTTGGGCCAGCAGTAAGTCGTTGGTCAGAAACATGGGCAAATAATGGAGGAGGTCATCGTAAATGTAATTGTAAATATGTTAGACGTAGGTGTTAATGGAATAATTCTATAGAATTGACATAAGGTTTTACTGCATTATACAATGCAATTTTGTTCCTTCGTTGTATGTAACAAAAGATAACGTGAAAAACTGTGGGATCGTAGAAGTGTGATCTCTTGGCGTAGATCAGAATATATTGCTCGTACATTAGAAGGCTGATGGGGGCGGAAGGTTCTTAGAAACATCTAGAAGAACGACGCGTATGTAGACACCTCATCCTACAAAATGAACTAAACTGACTGATTTTCTTATGGTTGCCGGTTAAGTGAATGAGGAGAGACCTTTTTCAGAGGCGGCAAGAAATCGTTTTTAGAGGGCATGTCTAGCAGTAGATGTCTTTGGTTAATGATTAATTTTATAAGATTTATATTTTATATTATCTATCTATAGTATCTTACACCAATAATTCAAGAATTTTGACTTATTGTGATGTTTCTTTTAAAAAAAATCTGCAAAATTGTTAAATTGCCCTTCAAAGAACGAAATGTGTTGTAATAAATTTTACCTCTAAACTAATTTATTCGCAGTTCAACATCACATTTGAGCTAATCTTTTCGTTCGCCTCTATGAAGGATAATGTATCTAGAACTCCTCTATCGCCTTTTAGTGTGTCACTAATATTGTCAATATAACTTTGTTGAGGATGTCATATTTCCTATATCTGTTTGCATTCATAGTGTAAGTTTTATCTGATCAATAAACTAGAATCAGTTATTTAATGATTTAGTCACCATTACAACACGTTACTAGCGCAATTGATTGTAATATTAATTGATTTACCATTAATTCATCACCTCGGTGTTGACTAATAGCGAGTAAGATTAATAGGGAGATGTGATATATATGTGTTTAGAGATGTAACTAGAATTGCCTGGTTCGCCTTGCTAATTGGCAATTGCGGCTATAAACGCCAAGTGACTGAAATTATTAATTCTATGAGGCTAATCATTTATGACAATTACATAGATTTATTTTTATAAAAGAAGGTGGCAAACGAGCAAGCGGTCACCTAAGTGACCGCTACTCATAGACATCTGCAACAAACTATTTCGAGTTGGAGATGCGTTGCCTACCTTTATTAGACAGAAAAATTGACATTTCCCTCTCCTATCCAACCCCTTCCCCTTCAGATCCTCTTTCCTTTCCACTTTTTCCTTATAAGAAGAAGGTGGAAAGGGGAAGAGGATTAAAATTGGGACTCCAACACTTCACTCATCAGACGAAACGCAGAATACTTCTACTTCACGCCTGACTTTTGTGAGGTCATGGTATTACCCCGGTCGAGTGGGTCGTTCGTGCAGCAGATGTTGTTTTTGCAACTCTCGCCTGTAGGAAAGATCTTCATGCGTAGAAAAGATAGAACATCCTTTTAACCCACGGATTGAGGGAAGATAGTAACAATAGTTCTTAATTTTCTACAATCTTGCTTCTGGATATGCAACTGGTCGGAGGCAAATACCATGATGTTATGTTTATCCAAGACGTTAAAGCCGTTATAGCATTCGATGTAGGTAGATTAACTGCATACACAACCTTTTGTGCACAAAAGTATTGAAAATTAGATAAGTTAGTAATTTTGTAGTTCATTTTAGGGATTTAATTCTAAAATTTGAGTTTGACTTAATAAAGGAAGCCTATAGGTACAGCTAATAGATACCTATTTGCATATATTCTAACAAATGGATTTACATTTGTAGATTTGTAACCAATATTTAACACTAAAAGTATAATTGTATCTTAAATTTATAGAAATTAATAAGAAACCCAGATAGAAATTATTAAGTTCTATAATTCGAAAGAATTAAACAAGTTTATTATCTTAATTCTTAAACATTAATTTCTTATTAATGATTTTATCGCTGGAGGTTATTTTTTTTTTTTCGAACATATTGATAGTTTATAATTATAAGGTTAAGAAGAACATAAAATCTTCCATACAGGATGAGATGTTAAGAGACCGGCTACAAGTGTGCTGTCCCCCCACTTCGGTCCTCCTTGAACCCTACAGTGCGTGTTAACGCATGCATTGATGCCCTCCCATCGAGGCATCACTTTTGTTGTCTATATAAGAATTCAACACCAAACTTCATACCATCTGTGAGTCTGTGGCTGCAGTAGTGTTGTGTTGTGTGCTCCTTACGTATTAACCAAGGTAAAAATTATATCGATTCTTCTAATAATCGATTCCTAGTATGTATTTGTAATCTAAAAAATAAATAATACAATTTTAGAAATAACATTTTTGTTTGGCATCACTTTTTTTTTTTAGTTTTTGCTTACAATATTGGTAAAAGTTGTAAGAATATTTTTAGAAATTTAAATAAAAAAAATTAAATCATATTTGTCATATTGCTTTGCAGAAAAATGGAAGACACACTGGAGAAATGTACAGTTTAAATGTTTCAATTTCTGCAACAACTCCCTTCGAAAAGTATTAAGATTATTTTTCAGTTAAGATTTTTTTTTAAATTTCAATATTTATTTAAATAAGTAACATTAAATTTTGATAGATACAAAAATAAAATATAATATTAAAATATGATATTAGACTTAAGGCGGTCGATTTGAATTAGAAATTATTTATTAAAACTGAAACCTTAATGTGCAGATCAGAACAGTTATACCAGGATTTATAGGACTACTAGTGCCATCTATTACAATAAAAATACCGCCTTTATTTAGAGGTCACCTATCTGGTCGATATAAATTCGCCTAAAACGTTCTCTATTAACACGGTCACTCATTTTCGCAACATAAATTTGCATTGTCGATCTTCCTTCATTTATCCCTTTAACATTACCGAACATTAATAACAAAAGTGCAGATTTAATGAATGTGGTTTATAACAGAGCTGATGCTCGCACGGTAAACATACAAAGTTCAACATAATCGAGTGTCCGTGCAACACAGAACATTAAATATTTGTACGTCCTCGTCGAATGGTTTATTAACAGTTATCGAATATTTTCATCGTTTGTTGTAACTTTAATCACATTCTGTAGTCATTTCCATTGTAATTTTTGATTTCAATCCGTGGATTGTTGACATTGTGTTACGTGTATTTTCTGTATGGTGTAAAACATTTACTCAGCCTGGATGCAGTTACTAAATATAATCAGTTTTAACCGAAATACAAAGACTTCACTGAAGACAGGCGTGAAGTGTGCGACCCTACGTAGGTTGGAAGAGGGCAAGGAGAAATTGATGAATGACCTTAAAAATAATTGAAGGTTGGTCAGAATTTATACACCATGTTTACATGGTTTACATGGTTTAACTTGGATATTATAAATCTAAAAAATTAGGTCTGTTTGATATTTCAAGATATTTTCAGCGCTTTATAAATTTAGTACCAACAACGTGACAAGAACGTAAATCACGGTGTATGATTTTGTACAATGTTCAATACTCTAATAACCTTTACAGTAGAAAAAAAATGCA
This sequence comes from Papilio alexanor hazarajatica, assembly GCA_018246295.1. Lineage (NCBI taxonomy): Eukaryota > Metazoa > Arthropoda > Insecta > Lepidoptera > Papilionidae > Papilio > Papilio alexanor. The sequence continues at coordinate 11,198 of DWLR01001259.1, forward strand.
GTTCTCAACAATCATCCTGTTGGTCTGTGTGATCGCGACGGTGGCAGCGAGCGTGGAATACGAAGGGCGCGCGGAGGCGGGCGGCCATCGCGACTTCAGCGCGTACGACCCGCTCGACAGTACATCGGATGTCAAGAGGAGCCCGCGGATGAAGAGGGGACTGCTACTTTTGAAAAAGAAGCTACTACTCGGTATGTCATTTGTTTACGTGTGTATTTAGCATGTTATTATTATATTTATTTTCTTTAAATACTAATAAGGTTCAAGCTGAACATTTTCAGCACATGTGAATCAGTAGATAGACTTAGAAAGCAGAGTCTATCTGCAACTAAATAAAGTTTGCAGACAATTTAACCTGTTTAACAGACAGGAATAAAAAATACCATTACCAACCCATTTAAAACTATTTTGAGATCTCAATTTTCATGTTCAAATAATTACTTCAACATCAATTTTGAATAATCTTAACATCGACACCAAAAAACTAGCTCCAATCTTTGTAGAAATGTTTTGTAACAAGTATTTTTTTTTTAGAATTTTAGATTTAATAGCTCAAATAAATTATTTAATAAGCGATGTATTAGTTTAGAATTTAAAAGAATATTGAAACACCTCTGATATGTGTTTGAAATTTATAAAACTTAAATGCCAATAAAACAGCTTTTAAACAAATATTTGCGGCATTGCTCAACTCCAATAGATTTATGTTGCTTAATATTCATAATTAAAATATATATAAAAAAAACGTGATACATTCGGCATTTACAAATTGTGAATAGCAAATTCTCTAAAACGTATTTGGTAAACATTACTGATTCTCAAGGTGTTGCCATAAACTCGGCCTAATGGTGCAACTGAGCGAAAATATGTCATGCTTATTTGGGCATTCTAGTTAAATTATCTAGGACGACACTGTCGACAAGTCATAGAGTAGCATATTTTGATTTGGTGACAAATCGTTTAGACTCTAGATGGCATTGTATTTCCTCAGTAGAATTTCAAGAAATAACATCTTCTTTCATTTTTCTATTCGGTAAGTAGTAGGGACTAATTTTCGCGACTAACACTTATTTTGTGTGTATGTGTTACTTATTAAATTTTCAACAAGTTAATGGTCTGTCCTTGATACAAATTAATTGTTCGAAGTAGAATTCATAATTGCCATTTAACTGAATACATTTATCCCAATACACTATTTTTTTAAGCTGTCGTCGAAGTAGGTCTCGGCAGTAACGTTTCTTTCATGTACGCTGTCTTCTAGTGATGTTCTACCGGTTATAAAACTATCGTTCCACCGATAAAAAGTCCTTTTGGATTCTGCACTCCTTGTAGACGCTGAATAATTTCTGATGTCTTTTATTTTCTTTTCGCAAAAAGAAAATTATTACTCTGAGATTTTCTGTGTCTTCCATGGTTACAAAAACAGTGTTATGAAAACGTGTCTATATCAGTCGAATACCTAAGTCAGACCAGACTGAACAATGTTGCACTGGATAGTTGCATAAACATGTCAAGAGTTGTCTGTCGCCAATAATATTGCCAATAAGTTCTGCATAATTTAATTAGTGTACAATTCCCAGAACTTTGGAATCATTCTATGTTCATGTTGTAGATATTTCAATTGTTAACTGAGAACAATAGCATTAACATGTAATAAATGAGATAAAATTATTATAAAAAGTAAACGTTCTTGAATTAATTTCTATTGTTATTATTTCTTTAACGACTTTAAATTTATTTCAATACAATGTTTATGAATACTTATAAAAAAAGTATATATAAATAATTGCATACGCCACTTTTACCCATTTTCAAATTTTTTATTAATAACATTACGTCAAATTGTATATAATATATAGGACGGCACATAAAAACTATTTACTGCGCTGTAGTAAATAGTTTTTATGCTTGTACAGTGTCCGAAATAGTTAACGTCGAGAAGTGAGTGAAGAATACTAACTCACATAGTACATCTATCTTCTTCGTTCTATAAAAAAGGGCGCACGGGGAAGGAGGTCATGTTGTAGTGCACGGATAGTATGTTAGAATTGTTTAGGCAAGGCCTGTGTCGTTCAATTCATATTATTTACTTGTGTAAGTAAAATTGATATTTTATCCAAAGTGGATAAAGAAATCTAATAAAGCAGTTTAATGTTGAATACGTGATCCAATGCCATCATTGCAACATAGACTATAATATATTATTAAATTAATAAGGACGTTTGTAAGCGAAAGCCATATATTCAAGGTTATTTACGTTTGAAGACATTGCCTATTATCAATGAAAAAATATTTCACAATATGTCACAGGTTTAATTTTTGTAACCTTTGCGTTCGTATAAATAATTTTTAAGGTTGTTTTTATTGTAGGTTTGGAAACATGTTATGAAATTAAATTGAGTTTTTATAATTATAAAATACGCGGTTAGTAGTTTATCACATCTAATACATTGTTTCTTAGATACCCAAAATTATCCGATGTATTATAGGTTTTAAGGATGACTACTTCTTTTCTCAGTTTTTTCTTGTTTTTAATTTTTAGTGTAATTAGTTTAAATTTAAATCCAGCGGGATTCAATGTTTTAAGGTAGTAAATCCGCGTACCTTATTTTATTTGATACTCAATGTTGTTACTAATAAACAATTATGTTTAGTAGAAACTACGTAAGTAATTATCAAATGCAATGATCGATTATGAGTTGTAAATGTAACATAATGGTTTGGTTCACAATTTTATTGGCTTATAATAGTTGATAATAGAAAAAAAACAACGATATAAATTCGCAAATTTCTTTTCTTCTTATATATGATATAGAAAGCGTAATAAAATTGGTTCGTTTATAAAGTGGTGCGTGGTATGCACTGTCGAAACATTGCCTTAAATATGTTGTGATCTCGTCAGTTTTATGTCATTGTATTGAACGAATCGATCATCAAATATGTCGTAGAAAGAAATTTCTAAACCAAGTTTTTTAATTATTTTTGTTTAACATTTAATATTCCATTTTTATTGGCGATTACTGACATAAATTGGAGAAAACAGCATTTTTTTTTGTAAATGTTTTGGCTATCACACGGTTGTAGTCAGTGTAAAGACATTTTGTAGTTAGTAGCACAGTATGACGATAATGACGTCACTTGTCTTATGAATGGCTTCTCACCGAGCAAGGCGCGATGGGGACTAATAATAATGGGCTCCGTAATGAATTGCGTTTGTTTAATTACTAAGATTACAATAACTACTTATATTTACTTATGTATTGGGAAAGTAATGCCGAATTTACATTGAACAAAGTAAATATTATGTATTAGATTAAAATAATATAAATGTTAGTCTCAACAAGACAGTTTTGAAAGAGAACAAAGGACTCTAAATTAGGATTAGACAGCCAGAGAGAGCTCTCTTTCTCCCTCTCTCTCTCTCTCGCTGAAGAATATAATGTGGATCATAAGAATCCGCTTAAAATTCGGCGGATCGGTTGGAATGATAAACAATGAATGAAGTAAGATTAACAAATAAATTTTATAGTGCAAACTTGAGAGATATTTTTAGAAGAGGACGTCTGGGTGAGGAGAATTGGTGCACAGAAGCAGTAAGATCACCGTAACTGATGAGCTTGAATGCGTAATTTAAGAATGTAGAAGAAGCAAGAGAGCTGTTCTGCAAATGGAAATATCTTTGTCCCTCTATGTTAAGACTAGGAGTGGCTTATTTTAATATCTGTAAATTTACCGTTCCAGGTGCATTGGGCCTGAAGGCGGCGAAAGTGGGCGCGGTAGGCCTAGCGGGCGCGCTCGCGCTCAAGAGCAAAGCGTCAGTACCTCACAGTGAAAAGATTCACATTTATTACAACTAACATCGGCTTCTTATACACCATTGTAATTATTAATATTTTCATATATTTTTAAGTATTTCATTTATTTAATTTCATTAAAATGTAACTTATTGGAGAGTATTTTAAAGTGGTCACAATCTAGTAGGACCGCTCTGACCTCTGTCAGTGCGAAATAGTAAGGGATGTAAACCAAGAAATTTCCGTCGCAATATACATGAGAAACCGATATTAATTCTTGTATCCTTTTTATTTTTAAGTTAATTACATTCACGATATAATGGTGTTTCAGTATTACGCGGATATTTTAGTTTTGATCAAATGTCAATATGGAACTATTATTTTGTGACTACACTAAAATATTAATTTACAATAACGTTCTCTCATTTTCAATTAATAATATATTTTTGGAATTGTTTTATTCACATTTGTTAAATTTATTTAAATTTTCATTCTTTATTTCATATTTTAATTTGTTTTCATTAATCACTGGGATACTTCCAGCCATGCTCCTACAAGGAACGTAGAAGTTCATAGGTAAGCCATATCAACCTAACAGTCTTCAGTAAATTTTTTATATGACGAGTTCTGGTACGTACTATAGAATATATTCTATACTATAAATTAATGTAAGGTATACTGGCATAATGCTAAAGTGTATTAAGATATCACTGACAGAGCTCTTCACATAAAAATCCTATTTTATAGATGGTTTCATATATATTACATTTATTTATCAATCATATTATTATTTTATGCTCTTAATATTTATGGTAGTTTCACATATTCATATATAATTAATTAGCGTTTATCTCTTACTGATCGGCTCGACTCTAGTGATTCAAGTCGTTGTTCAAGTCCATGCGAAGGACGTCAGTTCTCTTTGCATTTCTTACCGCCTCTACCAAGGGGAGTGTTCCGAAGAATTGTTTGGAACAATTCCTGTCGCTGAGTTTCGTTATTGCACAACTCGACAGAACGCAAAATACTATCCACACCATTTTGATGGTTGGCGTTCCATATGGCTTGGTTTTCACGAAATTTTCTGCCTCGTACAACTGCGTTGTGGAACGATCTGTCCTCGGCGGTATTTCCAAACCAATACGACTTAGGGTCCTTCAAGAAAAGAGCGTACTCCTTCCTAAAAGGCCAGCAACGCATCTGCGGTTCCTCTCGTGTTGCGGATGTTCATGGGCGGCAGTGATCACTCTTTTAGGCGACTCGTTGCTCGTTTGCCCCATTCTTCTATAAAAAAATATCACTACTTAAATTTAACACTTGTACTCTCAGTTCTCGTAAGTCTTAGATTAATATTTAGTGAATACTAAATATACCTAGATTAAACCACTACTATTTTAATAAACCCGATACGAAACGTTGTAGCAGTAGTTGGCAGTTTCACTTCTAACTTGAAATTTAGAAGTGAGACAGAGGATTGAATTTCGAGAAGTTTGTGTTTTCCACTTTTTTTGAGAAAATAAAACACTAGCAAAAATTTGTATACGCGCGTATCCGTTGGTGTTTAAACCTTACAAAAACGCGAAGCGCGCCCTCTTTCGAAATTTTTAAACAGGTTCAATGTCAGTAACGTTACGGAATTGCACTTGACGAATTCATTGTCATAGGAATTAACACCGTTGAAAGATTACGTACGAAAAATCATTGTCAAACACAACATGTTGTTAGCATTTAATAATAGTTAAACGATAATTCTTTCAGGAACTTTTTAAAAACAATACAGTCAAAATTTATGACTGTTAGTTTTTATTTGAAACGTTTTTACTTTTCGATCACACAACTAACGCCAGCCTGGTATTGTATATAAAATTTTAACGGCAGCGGATTACTTTTAATAATCCGTCAGCATAAGCATGTTGCAGTGCCGATTTTTCAAAAATGGGAACAGTTAAAAATAACCTCGAATTTTTAATCTATTCAGACGAACAGAGGGTACACAAAAATATAGAGTTTGGCATAGCAAATAAATTTGTGTTTTATGTTTAAAAAACTAGAAGGTACAATCTACTCGGGAATCGAACATCTCACTATAAAGTAATATTTCTTGTGCAATTAAAGCTATTTCCAAACACGAATGTCGCATTGAAATTTGCACAATACCTGTGAGTACTTCAGTAGAAAATAGCAATCATTGTATGCAACGATGTCAAGTCATATTGCAAACAGTACCAATGACAGAGGTAGTGGAGATTACGAGTCAACAATCGTGTTTGCTGATTACGCGTCATGGAGCCGGAGTGCGTCGGTTCGTGTTTGTTTTTGTGGCAATCAGACCGGTTTATTATTCATTTCGCTTTACATAATACGGCACAAATCGTCCGTGATGTATGAATAATTATTAGATCGACGACGGCAACATTCCCACTGGAGACTTTTGGTAAAACCCAACTTTTATTGGTCCCAAGGAATGCGGATTCCACTGGCGTCGAACTTTGGCAAGTGTACCCAAATAGTTTTATTCGTGACAAGGGACGATGTTTTTTGTAAATGAAAGTTTTATATTGCTTTGTACATTACATAAAGCACGTAATGAACACCAGTGTATTTAACATCTGCTGAACACTTTACAAATATATTTTAAACATATACTGAACTTTTAAAAGGAAAGGTGGCATCTCTGGCTCATGCCACACCTATCAAAGTTACCATTGAAATAGACGACCAGAAGGTCTGTTGAAAACAGATGAAAATTTTTGTTCTAAAGGGTCAGATTGGTGACAATAAGACACCATTTTCTTAAAATTTCAAAAATAAACTTATTTGTATTTAATGAAAAATCTAAAAGCAATGAGATATTGTTACGGAAAAAAATAATTTTGAAGCTTTATAAGGTACAATTTAAAGGCTTTTTATTAAATATAACAATCTTTATTACACTTTTCATCTAGCGGGCATAACATTTTAGAAAGTAATTTCTTTGTTACGTGAGAATTCGGGAAATGGAAGCTTCATTGGTAAAAACTGGTTGGAAATCTAAGTTTGTCACATGGCTAATCGATTACTTCGTCAATAAATAATCTTATCAAATTGAATAATTACAAATTTCAATTATCATAATAATGTATAGTTTGGGAAGCAGTATATGCTTTCAGCCATTTTAACACGTAGAATATTGTAATTATGCGTAGTCATTTTTTTTGCTCGTTCTGAAGGACCTCGTGATTAATACATAAGTAAACGCAGCTGGTATTCGCGTGTGTAATTAGCATATTGGGCAAAATACTTTTCATTTTGATTGATGATTATCATCATGATTATTCATTTTTAGTACTCGTCATGCACACACAGGTCACACGAATTATTACACACATGCTTGGATAATTTTGCCAAGGATATTTTTCTCAATCAAACAATTCAAATGAACATTTTGAATTAAAAAAATATCTGGACACCTTTAAAATCAACGAAACGTATTTTTTTCAATATTTACAAAATTTCTCCATTATTTTATGGCAATTGATTTTATTTATATCTAATGTAAATATTTATTACTTTACAGATGGTCGGGTTAAACATCAAGCCTAGAACTTCGTGGACCACAGTTGTTTAAGAAGTAGAGAATTTATTAACTTTTTAAATATAAAAGTAGGTAAATATAAACAGCCATTTTGTGAGGCTAATGCCAATGATTGTAATTTAGGTGGCTATAACATTTTGAGGGTTAACGAACTCTTTACGACTAATGTAAAATTTTCTCGAAATAATATGCCATAGCTAAACCCTTAAATTGTGGTAATAACGTGTTCGTTTGTTATAATATTTATGACAAAACGAGTGATTCTGTGCCGTTCGAGTGTTGTGTTTTGTTGTTTAATTATATACATTTAAAAAATATTATTTTTTATTCCCTTATTACAGTAATTTCCTATATCCCCGTCACTAAGATGATGTACAAAAAATTTAATTATAACTAGTGTCAAAATTAATCCTACTATGGTTTATCGTGCTTTAAATTTTTTGATAATACGAGGGGTGATCCAAAAGTAATGATAATGAAAATAAAACACGGTAATTAAAGTTAAAATAATAATTTATTT
>DWLR01001260.1:0-19084 GCA_018246295.1 Papilio alexanor hazarajatica
CGTAACTCCACACCAGCTGAACAGATCTGGACGAAATTTGGCACAGAGATAGATTATAGTCTGGAACATCACTTAGGGTTTTATCCTGGAAAAAAGTACGGTTTCCGCGGAACGATCTTCACCCAGATATATGTATATGTTTACATATAGATACATCAATATTGAATTCAACGCGGACGAAGTCGCGGGAAACAGCTAGTCTTTATTAAATAGATTTCCTTCTATTTTTTCCTTATATTCAATACTGTGTCGGCTAAATAACGTCTGTCTTTCTAAGATTGTGTTAAAAACCTTAACCTTATTAGTTTCAAAAATAAAGCGTTATGTTCGATCGAAATTCTTGAAGGATATAGTGAAATACATTTTCAAACGTTCTAAATGTTCTACATACCTGACCACACCACAAAAATATGTGACTAGCACTCAATCATTTCTATGACGTAAAAGGTAGCTGCGGAAAATGCCAGAGATACGTCAGAATAAGCAATACAAATGTGCCATGCCAAGAATATCTACATCACTGGAATACTAGCCGTATTTGCCATTAGCAATGTCGGACTAGACATAGAGATTTTCTATCAGCATTACCAAAACGGTAACGATGACCATAAGTCAGTGCTAAAAACACCTTCTAATTAAATCAAAAGCTAAGCTAAGCTAGCAACAGCTAAGTAAATGGATTTTGTGCAAAAGTCTAGTTCATAAATCTTTTTAGTTAACTATAAAAACGTTAAAAACTCTCAAATTATTAGTTTCCCATCTTAAGGACAAGTTATGATGTGCCAATGTAAGCGTTGTAAAGTTCAGATTAAGATTTTAGTCGTAAAAAAATAATGACATTGAGCTTTGCCTTGCCTTTTACTTGGAGTGGTCAATGGAATGGATATTATATTGTATATCGACAAGTTTGTAACTAATACACAAATTAAGATTGCAAAAGTTTTTCTATCTAAGTTTACGGTTACAATTTTTTTTATCAAACACATCGAATATAAATTAGAATTACAGACGTAGATATTTATATAAATTAAATGAAAGTAAAGGGAGAGCAAGTCTTGTAAAGTAGGTCAAACAATAGCGTCACAAATGCTGCGAATATTTCCGATGATGGCAGGCGTCATATAATTTTATATTTAATCCAATTCAACGTCGTGTATCCTCCGCGGAATAACTTTATGATGGTTTCTATTACACCATCCGTTTTCTCACATAAAACGTATAGACAGGGTAAAGTATACATTTAGTGATGCAAATAGTTATTGTAGCTGTTTAAAATATATAAAGATATGTCAAAAATGTTTTAATTGCAATTGCAGTTAGTTTTTTTTAGGTTTCACAACAATAATGTGTTTCGATAAACTCGCGTATGAAGTTAGATAATTCAATTGTCAAGCAGGATATATTTATTAGTCAAAATCGTTTTGTTTAACAAATACCTATTTACAGGTCTGGTCTTATTACTGTGATTTGCAATAGGTTTGTAACTATCTCAATACATCCGTTTGTATTGATTAGTTGATTAACGTGAGCTTTGTTTATTATTTTCGTTTACTTTGTTCGTAATAAATTAAATGTTTAATAACTCGTAATATTCAAATTTATAGAAAAAAGTGTATTTTATAAAATTGCAATAGGATGAAATCTTCGTAATACAGCACCTTAATGTCACTTTCGTCCTTCATTTGCAAATGAATGAAAGTTGTGAAAATCCTCGTAATTTTGAATCGGCACGAAACCTTTTTGTACTTATGAAATCTAATTTTAGAATAAAATCCATTTATGTATTACACATATAATGTTCTTGGGTATTTATTTCATACGGGAAAAACTATTCGGTGCTTTTATTGACATTATTACGTAATTTTATTACCTGCCTTATAGAATGTAACATATCTATAGCGATATAATAAATAATATAGCAAACTATTTACGATCATGCCGTGCCGCGTTTATACTAGTTATATTAAGAAAAATGGTGATTGATCTCATTAGTTCACTAATTCTACAAAAGTGCGGTTTCTCCTGCCCTTGAACTCACCAAGACATTACTGAGATAGATCTACAAGTTCAACCAACCTACCAGTGGTATAGAGTAAATTACAATTAGTCGCTTCTCAGGACCCTGTTGTATTTCAGATATTTCACACTACAAGCCACCAAATCTTTCAAGTATACTATGCTACAGCGGAGATAAGGATAGAAAAGGCAAAAACGAAAGAACTACGAATTACATTATAAGAAGACTTCTAATTATAAAAAAAAATTCAAAACTCAATTCTACTATATACTTGTATGGGAATACTTGTGTGTTTATAAATAATTAACAACCCTCCCCAACTTTGTCCAACTAGACAGATAGACAAAAAAATATAGCACAGGTTACTAGCTAATAGAAGAGCTTACGGTTGGTGAAAAAAAAAATTAAAATCGGTTCATTCGTTTCCAAAGAACAAACAATCAAATCATTTCACTAAACTCATTAAAATAACGGTTTAATTCACGTGTGCTCCGATGTATGTACCGACTACTTGTCACTTCACTATATGATATTAGTATACATAACATTTAAATGCTAGTAAATTCATGAGACACCTTCTCAACTACACTGATTCGATGTGAGTGGCAGCCACCGACGGTCGTTGCGCATTCATGAATTCGTGTGTTATCACAATCGAGAGAAAAACGAGCAGCCATTCAACCTTTTTCTTGACAAAATGTTGATAAAATTACTTGTACCAATCTTCAATCTTAGAATACATTTTTATTAAATCAAGTTCCATATTTGAACAATTTGAATTTCCACAAAAAGCTTCACAAAAAGACTTTTATCAGAAAACAAATTTGGTGGAAATTGTTTGTAAAAATTATTTTATTTAATGTCATAAATATGAATAAAATGTAGCCTCTTAAATTTAGTTCTACAATATCGTATTCAGATAAAAATACTAATTTGTAAAAAAATTCTCGCGAAGCATTCGAAAAAGCGATTTTTTTTATAAGAAACCCTACAATACAAAACCTTCTGCAAATAAATAACGTTACACTAAAATATTCTGATAACATTGAGTGTTCATCAATACGTAATATGTATGTTTTTCTCTTTTATATAACAATTGTGATCAAATTAGATGCGTGCTTAAAAAATTACTTTCGATTTTGGGTCCAATTCGTAAAGCGCCGCCATAAAAAATTCACTTCAAAAATGAAATTTAAAAAAATTTAGCTTTTGAAAATGTTATGAATATTGAGTACAAAATTGAAATCAAAGTTGCCTTAATATATTAGGTTTAAAGTTTTAATATCAACAAAGATAAATAGAGTAGCTTTGGCACTTTATAAATCATAATAATCTTTAACTTTTTTTTAACAAAAACAAAGCTGATTTCAAATAAATTTTATTTTTAAGTTATTTATAAACGCGGTACGTCTCATTATAAATCATTAACATCCAAGTAGGGCTTGTTTTAAATCCACCAATATGTAAATTTTCGACATAACTTCAGAACCAAAGGTTTAATGACATTCAAAATTAAATGGGAATCTTGCGAATGTCCCAATTACAACAACAAAAAATTAAATCGGTTCATAAATGACGAAGTACTGAGCTAACAAATATAGAAAACAAAATCAAGGGAATTATTAACCTCCTCTTTTTTGTAGTCGGTCAGGAAGTATTCATATCTACTTGGTTTGCTACAAATCACGTTGGTACGTACCAACGTAAGAAGTTTTATTAATAGTATGATTCTGTATAATCTTTTTTTTTATCATTTATACCAACCATATATGTATCTTTATCTACATAAGCTATCAAGTAAATTGATATTGTTGCCATATAGTTATCTTTTTAATGGTTAATACCTAATATACTTAACGTATAAATGTTTATACGTTACTGCCGGACGTCTCTTATTTTTACGGGGTTCACTTTCACACAATGGCTAAGATACGAGTTACTAGCACATATAATTTAAGTATAGGTTGCTAACTTATTCCCCAATTATAACCCCAGAGATATTTATTATATGCGATGCGCGTATATGTGATGCGTGTGATTTGGATATTACATATCACGATGCAAAGGACGTATTGGGAACGTAAAGATTTTCATATAACTTTTGGACACTAAACTATTTCCCGAAATAGATACGCGCTGTAACATAATTTTTATTGCTATAATTACACATGCCATAAATTATACTACGCAATAAAGTAGTTAATAGAATAAACATTTTATTTTCTTCACTTAGGACTCTTTATATTATAAACCATTAGACTTATCTAGTTTATAATGATTTGTTACATTTGTGCAAATACTAAAAATTAAAATAAAACTCTTTTTATAGTTTATGCCGAATTTATTTCATTTTTATGTTCTTTACATTTCGAGCACTTTTCAGCACTCATGGTCACGGGGGACTAAACAGTTTGACATCCTATTATCAAAGTTGCTATTGAAATGCCCTCTCGTTTAATTATTATATTTGTTTCGATATATATAGAAGAAACTTACAGTGTTTTAATATCTTGCAGTTGTATGCTCGGTTGTCCAAGCAAGCAGGTGGTAGCACCCAGCCGTCATTTCTATTGAAATTAGTGAAGTGGTCGAAACGTTGAAAACAGAAAAATTAAACTATCTAAAAGTAGATAATATATAAAAATAGTTTCATTTCAATTATTTGGGATATTTGAAAAGAATAAAAACACAAAAATAGGAAATATCCTATCTCACACCAAAACTTAACTTTTTAGCATGAGAAGGCAATAGAGTTAAACATTAAAAATAATAAAAATAAACAAGTTATGTCTCGGGTTTCACATATACTTCTTTCAAACTTAAAACGTTGGATCTGTTTCTGAATAGACTAATCTCATTAATTTAAAAATATGTAAAAATTCTTATAACAGTAAAAATATACAATTTTTTTTTTGCTAAATATTTGTTTTATAAAAAGAGCATAATTATAAAATAAATTGGATACTAAAAAAGTGAAAAAAAGTCGTTTAAGTTTTTCCATACTTAAATAAAATCTTTAAGCTTTAGGATTTTTTTCGAACACGATTTCGCGGTTCTTTTAGTTAAGAAAGTGAATATGTGTAGCATAGTATAATAACGATTTTAATTTAAATATTAATAAAGCCAATAATTAAATAAAGTTAAATTTAAAAAAAAACTAAAAACAATAAAACAAATTAGCTATAAAGTATACTTGCCTTTGTTAATCATGTTGTAAATTTCGAGGGACGTTTCCCAACTGACACTTAAATGAGATGTAGCGATGTACCAACGGAAACTAAACGAGCAAACATTAGACCCGTTAGGTTTCGCGGCGCGCGGTGACTGCGGCCGGCTCTCACGGACCGCGCGCGCTGACTGGAAGGTACATGCTACGCGCTTTTCGTTACCCGCGACATGCTACATGCGACGTGCTACGCGCTACGGACTACTCGCTATGAACTACGGCAAAAGCTCACATTCGTCGTTACATTTTGTACGTTATCACATTAATCATACCTCGTGAAAGACTTTCAGGACAACATTTTAACTTATAATACACGTTTTTATTAACGATCGCAAAAGTGTTGTTTAATAAGCAATTTTAATATTTAAATTCTGAAGAATACAATACGCATACGTTTAAAAAAGTCAACAGCTTTGGTAACTCATTGGTAATTAAAAAAATTGTTATTTTACAAACTTTATGAAAATAAAGAGGTAGTCGAGCTAACCTAATGTGAAGTGACCATGACAGTTTAACATTACATTACAAGGCGAATTTGAATGTAACATAATTAATATATAACTTAACAAATATAAATAAGAAGGCTTTATGTTATATTTAGCTCAAAATTTTAAATTATTTTTAACGATAAAATCGCATTCCCATTCTCCACAGCTCAAAAGAGAATGGCAATGCCGCAAATATATTGGCTAGACTTAACTAAATTCTAACGTAAACGCTGTGACGCATGATCGGTCACGTTTCCAACCGTAAAACTTGCGATTGGCAAGGCGTTTTAACTTCACGTAATATACCTACGTTAAAGTGCTTCAAATTATTTTTGCTATATATAACAAATTCGTTTAATTTATGGCGTAGAATAAGCCACAAATACATATTTTTACGACATTGTTAAAAATTTTATACTAATATTTAATTTATTATATCACAGTCCCGTGGCGGTTTTTAGAGTCATCAGACTATCGATCCATTGTCCGGCAATGAATCATTCCTAAATTACGATAATTTGTTTTAACAAACAGAGCTGTTTTCTTGCTGTGATATATTTGAAATTAAACACTACCTCATACGAGAAAACAATATTATGTGATAATGCAAGCGGTAAGCACATTCGTTGGCTAACATCGAATCCGATAGGATTATAAGATCTATATCTACCAAGAATCATCGTTAGTTAAAAATAGTTTTTACAATAATAAAGAATCTAAGATATAATATAGAATGTTTATTTATAAGAGGCATAATATTGAAAGAAAGTTGCGTTTTTCTCATCTTTAATCTCTAAAATTAAAATCTGATTAAATTAATTAAAAGAATACGTTTTAATTAATTCAATCGCTGTAAATTAATAATATTTAAGAACCAATACTTTAATACATCGTCATTCCTTATTTACCGCTGAAGTATATATAGTCCTTCTCAATTTGCTATAAACGTATCGAGAAATACTCAGAACATTTTACTTTCAGGAATACCATCTATATTCTCTGCAATATTCGGAATTCTGGACGAAAAAGAATAAGAGTCTGTAAGTAAAAAGTGTTCTTCATACGTGAACGGATAAACTCGCGCCGAGAATTTTCGTGTATCTCACGCACGAATGCCGCTGGTGGAAACTTATACGATGAAATTCTATTATATTAAAGTTATATATCAAAGAAAACTCATTTAATTATAGGGTATAAAAATTAAATAAATGCGATATAAGGATGGATATAAGATGTATGAAAATAGAAGAAGCGAGAGAGGTGAAAACCGTAATCTCTACCTAAAACCCTTGGACGTGAGTGCTGTGTATGTCAAAAAATCAAATGTACATGTCTACACACATAAGCTAAACTCGAGTTTTTTGTGTCCAAATCAAGATAGAATATAACCACGGTATAGCATACATAATAACTGCCATAGATTGCAATAAAAATAAAATGTAACGGCCTAAAGAAAACTGTTTTAGAATATCAACCACTTTGTTTTATTATTAATTTTCATTAATGTTTACAAAATTGTACATACATACATTTACAATGTCTCTTGTTGTTAAAATTTATAGATTATAGCGATTACTAAACACAAAGCTCATCACTAAACTATAACTACTATAAGTATTTCCTTAATATGAATGAACGTATCTTTTGTCAGCAAAGTTAGACTGATCGAGAAAAACTGGTATATGATTAATAGCTTGGGTCAAATCGGGATCAAAGGATACTAAGTTTATGGAAACTGAAACGTGAAATATTTCTTTTCTTTTATAAAGGAACGATAAAATTGCCAATTTAAAAAAAATACTTGAAACATTGTCAGTATCATAAAATTTAAATTTAACCGATGAAAATTATATTTCTCTTTTTTTATACCAGAAGGTGGCAAACGAGCAAGCACTCATCTACGAGTAAGTGATCGCTACTCATAGATATCTGCAACAAGCATTTGCGAGTTGCAGATGCGATGCCTACCTTTAACAGACAGAAAAATGAACATTTTCGTCTCCTATTCCATCCCTTCCCCATCAAATCTTCTTTCCCTTCCCACCCTTTCCTTTTTAGAAAAGGGTTGAAAGGGCAAGAGGAGTAAAATTAGGCATCCGATACTTATAGCCTTAAACCGTAAATAAGGAGGATAATGTTTGATATATTTATTTTCTGCCTTAATTGGATTTAAAGACATGATTGCTATTTATTTAATTATTTATTTTATAAAAATAAAATATAGGCTACCTTTACATTATATGTCTATATAATATATAGTTTAAATCACTAGCTGTTCTATTACATGATAACAACAAACACATTCGATCGATATCTCTCGCGCTATCTAACAAGTTACAACTTATGCTTATCATTATACTAATAATCGCTCAAGCACAAGCTCGCTATGTGCGATAGCGATTAATCATATCCCGATCTCCCCGCCTTTATGGTTGATTGAATAAACTGAATTGTACAATCTGGTGATTACTATTAGAATTTTGGAAAATTGCTCTTTTGCTTTTAATTTTTGCAGAGGTTTTAGGTGGTATTAAATGCGTTAAAATAAATGAAACAATATTTCATATATCGTTGTTAGAAATTTTAATGAATTATGATGAGAAAAAAGTTTTTTTTTTACTATTTAGAATAGTAGATGACATATAAATGTCAGGTGTCCACCACCACCTCAGCCTATGATCGTCCTCCCCCATTGATGGCATCATTGGGAGGAAAAATGTCAGATGTATACTTACAAAAACATAAGAGAATAACAAGACGAAAATCCTTTGCATGTATTTAAAATGCAATTCAAATATGAGTAAGTAAATTTAAAAAAGATGACAGACACATAACAATTTGAAATTTGCACTAGATGACGTTGTGTATTCTTCTTAACTTAAAGTCGAACATTGCATAGAAGTGTAGCTCCTAGTAAGTTATTTTGGTGTCAATTTCAGTATACTTTGGAAAGTTTACTATCACTATCCTTCAGCAGAAACTATTTATCTTCGTATCGCTTTACAAAACGCAGTGACGAGGGTCTATCATTAATCAAAAGATGTTTGCAAAGCGACGTCAGAAGCGATTTGCTTAACAGTCAACTGCTAAAAATAAGAAAGTGTTATCATGGGCACTTAAAATTATGTAGTCTAATACAATGGTGAAATAAATAAGCACCACGCCCGTAACCTAGAGTGATAGGCTGAGACTACAAATTTGCTTTTCGCACGACCTCTGCACACGTCTCTTGCTTCTTCTTCATCCTCTACCATACCTCTACGCATACATAGTCGCCAGTTACGGGAACTCCTTACGTGAATATCTACTTTTGTAGTGCATTGGTTAATTGTCTATAAAACAATCCACGAGTGCACAAGATTGACAATATCAACAGAAATTTTCGAAGCAAAAATCGAGAAAAATATTGAATCAGAGTTGTTAAAAAGTACACTTGTTGTACTAAGTTGCGCTGCAATTTTGGTACCAGATTCTTTTTTTATTTCATTTAATTAAACTCCCTGTAGTCGTAAATATACTTCGGCTACATTGAGGCTAACAATATAACTCGCAACTGAGCAAATGGGAGCAAACACAATAACGTGTTAACTTTTAATTTTAGATGAACTTAGAGCTATGGGTCATTGGCTTTTGTTTATTGTTAAATGTTTGGATAAAGTTTTAGTTTTCTATAGCGCTACAATTATTTATACTGAGTTATTGTTAAAAAAATCACACAGACCGTTATTCTAAATATTAAATATAAATTAAATTATTATACTGGTTACGAGATAACATCGAAAAATATATTGCTAACAATCCTTAATAAATGTTAACTTTCAAACCATGTCACAATGATAGATTACATGATATATGATACTACATTAATGTCATGCTATTAAAACATACAGGTCAAGCTAATAAAAACACATTAAAAAGGATGAAAGGAAAATCAGGCGAAAGCCATAAGTGATACGAATATAAATGGCAGTTTCGTTAAACTATGATGAAAACAGTGAACAAAACAATGATATTCGAAAGTCAGTTAAAGTAATGTCGTTGAGATGTCGTTGGTAAAAAAAAAAAAAGTTGAATGTCTGTAACAGATTCGCATAATATATACAGTATTGTGATAAGAAAAATTATCAATATATGATTATAATCAGGGGAATAGCGTGTTTTAATGAATTGACTCATTATGACATATTTTATCTGAACTACTATTATATGTCTACCATTTAATACCAAATAATAGTAATTTTATTTCATGTAGAATTTATGTGTACATTTATAAAATTAGTGCATTTGCTAATAGGTATGTAAATAATCGTACAAAGTTTTTTTAACAAAAATATAACCGACTTCAAATTTATAGTATAATTAGGATTTTAAAAGATAAGAAATAGAAAAAAGCTTCATTTACAATATCAGGTGCCAAGGTAATGAGAGTAACAGCTTTTTGATACATGCTATATATTATTGAAATTAATGTGTAATTTTGGTTTTACCTTAAAACCCAAGATTCTATGATCACCCATGGTGAACCAAGAGGAACACAGGGCCGGTCCGTGGTGCAGGGCGGAAGTGGTCGATCGAGGTGGACTCCAATGAATCCGCCTTAGGGCTGTACTTGTGCTCTGCGGAGACTGAGGGGCCCCCTACCCTCATCTCCGCAGTCGAAGTGGAGTGCTGGTATTGTGGTACGCCACTCTCCCTATCCTCTGCGACTAAGTAGGGTCGCATTGCAGATGCGACGACGGTGGGGCTGCAAGGAGATATAGAGAGTTAACCGCCTACGAAAAACCGTCTCCGGTTTCCCGTAGATGCAGTCGTTTTGCGTCGTACCCCTTACAGTCGTTTTGAGGTTGGTAGTGGGACCAAAGACCAGATCCGTTGTTGGGGGTGGGAACGCCACTTGTTTTCTGGTCCCCATGACCTTCGGGTGACTAGTTCTGGGGAAGTTGTCACCTATAGCTAAAGGCCTTGTAGGGGGCACAATCGGTGAGAAATGGGAAGGCTTGCACTCCCAAAAGATGGAGCTGCCTTGACGTCTGGCGCAGACGGGGCTAGAAAAACAATTGGTAATTGGTGAACGATTTTTTAAAATCGGTTCAGTAGTATTTGAGTTTATCCGGAACAGAGAATCAAATATTTTTTTCTTTGTAATAATAATAAAGATGTAATATTACTAAAAAGAATTTTTTTTAAATAAACTATTTAAAAGAAAAGAAAAAGCTTTTAAAAAGAAATCAGCTTATTAAAGTAAGAAATTAATGAAAACGGTACGCCAATTAAAAAGCAATACATGTAGAAATTATTATTAAATTTCGCATGTTTACCTTCATAATATGTCACTGTCACTTGACATTGACGTAGTGTTGCGTTTAGTTATTGCCATTTAACTTATAACATTGTGTCTATGGTTGTTACACTTTTTTCTTTTTGCATTGTTATTTAGCATAGTATTTTTTTTCTCTTGCCTGGTATCTGGCATATTTGGATTAATCTTATGGCTTTTGTTGTGATTAAATCTAGTTTGTTTCTATATGAAACAATGTGGAACTAATTCACTGTAGGCGGGTAGAGTATAATTATCTAATTGAATTTTAATAAATTTATCCATCTTTTTTAGTTTTATATAAGTATATTATATATTTAAATTGTAGTATATGTATTTTTAGGTATTTACATATGCAAGTAAATATTAGCGATGACAATCTTTCGGATGATGGTGTTGACTTTCTCTCGTTGACTTCCTCTTCACACTGCTCAAGTGATAGCTTTCACAGTCTCTCAATTCCTCTTGATGTTTCTGTGGAGACAGCATTCGTTTCGTTTCCCCGAAATTTCAATGCGGTGCATATTAATGCCCAGAGCATTCTAGCGCATTATTTTGATCCTCTTGCCATCTTTTCAAACAACCGGAATGTCCAGGCAATACTCATCTCTGAATCCTTCCTTAAGCGCTACCTCCGTTCAAGTTCCTACTCATTACCTGATTTTGTCCTCATTCGAAACGATAGAACTGGTAAGGGAACTGGTAAGTGAGGTGGTGTGGCCATTTATCTTAGAAGCCACCTTCCCTATAACAATAAAAATTCTTGATAAATCTCCCTCTGAATATTCCGAATCCTCTGAACACCTTCTCATTGTAGTCTTATTTGGTCATCTAAAATTGCTACTTGGTGTATTCTATTGCCCTTCCCTCCATATTGAATATTTCCATAAGTTTGAAGTCTTATTAGAAAGAAATGTCACCAACGTAGACCACACAATCATTATGGGTGATTTTAACACCTGTTTAGTTAACAATGACAAACTACATTCGACCCGTGCCTCCAAACTCCGTTCTTTAATAAACTCCGTTAATCTTAATATCCTTCCCCTTGGCCCAACGCATTTCTCTCCTAATTGCGTACCTTCCTTGCTTGGCCTTATCATTGTGTCTTCGCCAGATCATGTAAGCGCACATGGGCAAGTTAATGCTTAAGCTTTCTCTTATCATGACCTAGTCTTCCTCTCCTACAAAATTCGTTGTCCTAAACCCAACCCCGCATCGTTATGCAGCGGAACTTCAATTCAATCGATACCGATAAGCTTATGGCCGACCTCTGTGCTATTGACTGGGATGCGGTCTATTGTGCTCCTACCGTGGACGAAAAGATGGAAGTCTTTAACTCTCTCTTATTGCAAGTCTTTGACTTAAATGCTCCTCCTCGACCGATAAGGTTGAAGCACATGCCTGCGCCCTGGCTGACTGACGATATTAAAGGTCTTATGGTCAAAAGGAATACGGCAAAAGTTAGATATAGAAAGAACCCCACTGACCTGAATCACAATAAGTATAAAGAGCTCCGAAACAGGTGTAATAGACTATGCAGAGATGCACAGCGTAGCCACATTCACTCTTCCGTTAGTAATGGTGATCCTGCTAAGGTATGGTCGTTCCTTAACTCCTAAGCTATCGGCAAATCTAAGTTCTCCCTTTCTCCAAATCTTTACCTTGATGTTCTCAATCTTCACTTCACTTCTACCTGCTCCATCACGGCCCCCGTTAAACTACAGTCTATTAATGCCCTTTTACTTCCTCTTCCATCTGATCCCTCGTATTCTTCTTTCGTTTTTAAATCTGTTTCTTTGCAGGAGGTTGAGAAAACGATGAATTAGAAAGGTTACAAAACGTTTGCATTAGGTTCGTGTATGGACTGCGTAAGTACGACCACGTCTCTGAGTATCGACAAAGGCTCGGTTGGTTACCCATCAGATTACGTCGGGTTGAGCATGCTCTTGTCCTACTTTACAATGTTTTATTTGACCCTCGCTCTCCCCCTATCTGAAGAACTGTTTTCATTATCGTGGTACTGACCTTAGCCGTGTGTTACGCTCTGGGTATGGTAATACACTTCATGTGCCCTATACTAAGTCTAGTTACTTTAGAGGTTTTTTACTATGAAGGCCACGCACATGTGGAATGATCTACCACGTGATATCCGTGAGTCAAAGTTACTTGCAATTTTTAAATCTAAGCTGCATAGCCATCTCCTAAAGAAAAGTCACTCGGTGACCTGAATATTTCTTGTCATAAGTATGCAAGCATATTTATGTATGTATTGGTGTATTTATGTATGTATTTAAAATATAAACATTTCTTGCTCTTATTTATTTATTTTTGACTTTGTTGGTACCCTGCTATTTATTTCTATTTTACCTCTCCTGTCCTACTGAGTCGCCTGGCAGAAATCGCTCCTAGCGGTAAGGCCGCCCTTGCCCACATTTAGACATTAATTCTAATTCTAAGTCAATTATTGTAATTATTGTATAAATGTGAGAAATAACGAGTTTATAAATATAAATAAATAAAATAAATAGAAATGTATTATCTTCAAATATTGTTTGTCATTTGAATTATCAATAAATAAGAAACGTAACATAGGAACAGTTAAAATAATTCACGTCTTCAAAATAGCAAAGATGAAGTGTTAAATGTTATTAAGATATTTATATTATACTTTATTGATAAGTTAAAAAGTGAGTGAATGCAAAAACGCTGAAATGTAATTAAAAACATACAATTAAAATCATCTGAATATACATCAAGACTAAAAAGAAAATGTAAATATTTAAGAAATAAATGTTACAAAACATAACTAATTCGTAAAGACGATTTGTTTTATTTCATGTAGCCCTTTTCTGAGAATATTTTTTTATGTGAACTACCGCAATTGACTTTAATTTTCAGGGTACACTTGTTAATTTATTCAGTTAGTGCTTGGTCACACCTGACTTATAAAATGCAAATGTGCATATCAACGCCACGCCGGAATTTATAGCATATTACTAATAAGTATAATCGAAGAGTTTTATAGCTAATGAATTAGTTTAGAATAGAAATAGTTTATTAAATAAATTTAATTTATTAAATACATTACAATTGCATTTATACTAACTTAAAATTAATTACATTTTACACTCGTATACTCCAGCCATAATTAAGTAATACTAATTTATGGTTACTAAGTTTAATCTGGTGATCAATAAAGAGTACAACAATTTTTCAATCTCTTTTTAAATGTTCCTGTAACTTGGCACTAGTCTAACAATCGTTAACTTCATATGGATTAAGGTATTACATGTTTTGGAGTTTTTTTAAGTTCAATCTAAGCTCCGGAGGTTATTTTTCTGTAAAATTATGAAAATTTTCCTTTTTTTTTCGTTGTAAAATAATTTAATTTTCCATTGTATTCATTCAAAAATGTGTTTTCGAAACATAAAACAATTTTTTTATTCAGATTTGGTACATGGCACAAGTCCTTTACTTCGTATTAAAAATCTATTAAAACCAGAAACGTATCATGTTCCATTTTAAAACATAAGCTGTACAAAAATCTTCCAATGCCGAAGTACTACAAAGCATAATATATAGAATAAAGAATATAATATTAACGTGACAGTAGTAATGTAGTATTCAATATATCTCCGAAACGGATATTTTCGCATCAATAGACATGAGTTTTTTCCAATAAAGAGAAAAGGCTATTCGCGCATGTCCTTCGCTCGCAATTTTGGCAAAGGCTGTCAAAGATGCGCTAGTATTTTAATGCATGAAAAAGGCAGGATTGCATTTCAATATATTGTCAAGATTTTATATATTACAGCTTTTCTACAACGCCCGTCTGTGTCTGTCAGCCTATCAATGTGCCATGGTATGAAATCTACAAGTTAAGATAGAGACATCTTATCTGAAGAGTACGGTATTGCAATCCCCATACACTTCCCATCCCAGCCATTCTTATTCTCCTAACCTGAGCCGTCCTCCCTTTACAAAAACTGACAACCCCTTTTTCTGATCATTGTGTATATTAAATACTATCGGTTGGCCCTTACTTGGTTTGTCTCTTTCGACCTTAATTAAACAAAATATTCTTAAAGATGGGTTATGGACTGCAGTACCAATAATTTATGCATAGCAGATTCCATCAAAAAAAACTACAATTCGCATGCCAAGGAAACAGAAATTTCGTAACAGAAAATCTGTAACTTTTAAGTTGTACAGAAATAGTTTGAGTGTTTTATATTTTGCTTTAATATAAATATCGTTATAAATTAAATAGGGAATATATAAACCTGTGATCATAACATGCACATTTCCCAAGGGTTATTCATTTTTATTAACTCACCGGCGACCGGCGTCCAATTTCAACGTTAGTACTTTGGGACAGCTGTCATTCCTTGAATAAAAATAGCTAGTTAGTGCTTTAATAAACTTATAAAATTAAATAAAAAACGAATTAAGTAAAAACTTAACTTCTTAAAATTGAAAATAAATCCATTAAATATTAAGATTAGTTTTATTCTTCAATAGTAACGGTCAATAACTTACCATCTTTTCTAATTTACACATACATTATAGAAAAGATAAATAATCACTCTGGCAATTGTTGCATACAATAAAAGTAAAGGGTATCATGTAACTGTCCCTATGTATGAATGTATACGTATTCTCTGCATTTTCCATTTCGTTAATTAATACTTTTACATTATTATAAATATTGACAGATATCTGATAAGCAACTGTAATATAACTGTCGTTAATTATTCAAATTATTAGAATTTTTCATCCTCTTGTGTGTCTCAGAGTATACTTCTATTTTTTTTTTATCATTCACTAGCGTATCTATTTGAACAAAATCATATTACCTGTTTTTAACCAATTAGAGTACATCTTAATGCCACTCACTATCATGTCTTTCTCGCTTAGCGTTTTTTCCTTTTTGTTCAGCTCCCAAAAGTCGCATAATGTAAAATAACCAATAACCTTCCGTAATAGTTGGGCTTTTGAATGCAAAGAAAATTTTGGAATTACGATTAGTAGTTTCTGAGGTTATTGCGTTCAAAGAAACTTTTCTGCTTTATAATATTGGTCTAGATATATCATAAACAAAACATAAATAAAATACTTTTATTTTCACCGATGACTTTCCATATAGGATTTCGTTTATTTTATTTATTACCTGTTTTTTAATATTATTATTGAGTTTGTTTATATTATTATTGAGTTCATAGAGACATTTTTTGAGTTTAGTTTATTTATATTATTATTGAGTTAATAGAGACATTTTTCATCAAAAAAAAAAGTACATCGAAGTCACCTAGTGATTAACGAGCGTCGCTAATCCGCACAATTTGTAAAGGGACAAAGAAATAAATGATCTTTGTGGATGGAATGTCGTAGTAAAAGGAAGGGATACTATTATTTTTGTAATTCAATTATTTAACTTTATGTTAAGGAAGTGAAAAAAATGCGCAACGCTAAATGAAAAGAAGTAGATGATAATGAAAACACGACAAGATTATAACAGAAGAGAAAATATACAGAACATTTAACCATACAAATTTTACTTAACATTTAGGGGCTCTAATCTCTTAGATCGTAAAATTCTAGATTTATACGATAATACAATTAGAACATTTCCAATATCCAATGTTGATTTATTTTTCAATTCGATAACAATCGAGGGTTTCCTTCAACAAAGCTCGCTGAAGTCCTCATTGAAACGATAAAGGTGGGTTCTAAATAATGAAAGCCAGCTCGCAGTCATTTCCGACCTGACCTATCTCCATTAATTATCAAAATAGTTCAATCGGAATACTACTGCGCGACATTCAATTACGACATCTATTGTCTGACATACTGCAGTATCCCGCAAATAATGGCTTGTGGGTGTTTTTTTCTTTTTCAATTTAAATTTAAAATAGGTATAATTTCACTTTATTGAATAAGTTCACGTAATCTGCTGCAAGAAATGTTTCAGCAGCTGTTGCTCTGGAAGGTCAGCCCGATCGGTGAAACGCCTCAACCTCATAGAAGACAGGCATGAAGTAGAAGTATCCTGCGTTTCGTCTGATGAGTGAAGAACAGATGATTTAATGAGAAGCCTCTTTCCCATCCCATAAAAAAGGATAAAAAGGGGAGAGGATTTAATGGAGGTGAGAATGGATAAGAAAAGACGCTATCTTTTTTTCCGTTTATCTCATCCTCCGTCAATACAAAGTAAGCAAAACATCTGCATTGTGCAACTTACAACAATAAGCTTGCTGCAGATGCCAGTGGGCAGCGGTCTCTTAATATCAAGTGTACCGCTTGTGCCGTCTTCTATAAAAAAAAGTATATCTTTAAACAGGGAAAAGTTTTAAACGAAAAATCTTATATATTGTATAAATATATTGTTGTCGGGTTATTTTAATGTGATCATTCATATTATAATAGATTTTCAACAAATTGTAATGTAACCGAATTTTAACAACTAAAATAATACTACGTCAACATATGTGTGATTTATGGCGCTCAAATGTGCAAATTCGTCGTTTATTTACTAAGCACAAGCCCGCATAATATGTTACTACACATTGCTGGCTACATACTTGTAATCTGTCTTTGACAGGATCCATTTAATTTTAACCGAATATTACAATTCACTACTATGGATACGAACTTGGCAACTTCGTCCCAATATATTCTCGTCTTGCGAGTCCTTAAAATCTCTGGTAATATCAAACCAGGATTAAAAAACGTTTGCACAAAAAAAATACAATCAAATAAAAGAGTAGAAAAATTTGATAAAACATTATACTTTTTCAATATTTACGCTGTTTTTTCATCTTGTTGTTAATGTGTGTATTGCTTTATATAATATTATTTACTAGCTGTTGCCCGCGACTTCGTAAGCGTGGAATTCAATATTGATATATCTATATGTAATTATATACATATATCTGGGTGAAAAACGTTCCGCGGAAACCGTAATTTTTTCCAGGATAAAAGCCTATATATTCCAGAGTATAATCTACATATCTCTGTGCCAAATTTCGTCCAGATCTGTTTAGCAGGTGTGGAGTTACCTAGTGGCAAACATCCAATTTTTTTTTTGTAATAAACACTATTCTATATCTTTCCCACTACCTTGAAGAATATGTGTACAAAGTTTAATGATGACTGGTTACATAGGTTTTACGAACGCCCCCCCCCCCCTTCCTTGCCTGCTCATCCTTTTTTTTTTTCGCAATATAATGTAGCATATTTCTTTTCCTTAGGTCAAATCTATCGTTTTGCCAAATTTCCTCAAAATCGGTTTGGTGATTTAGGCATAAAAGCGTAACAGATAGTCAGACAGACAGACAGAGCTACTTTCGTATTTATAATATTAGAAGGGATTACGAAAAAAGAAAAAGTAACTAACTCATATATTCAGTTCTTTTTTAAATTAAGTGCATAACAAAAAAAAGACAGTTATCTTAAATTACGCCCATTTTTGCCATCGACTAATAGATTTAAAGAGCCCGTAAAGAAATTTAACTTTCAGTTTAACCACTACCAAAATGTCACCTAAAATCTTAGGACGCCCTTAAAAGATATGGACTCGATAGTTGACCTTTAAGAGCCTTTTAAAGCCTTTAAAAAATTATTTTTTTGACCCTCTTTGTAATAAACACGCAATCCCGTACAACCGAAACGTCCAGCCTAAGTAGAACCATGATCAGCCCATTGGACAATATAGACCGAAGATCAAGTTACATTGGCAATCGCAAAATGTCTATTTTTAACTTTGTATTATCTTTGAACCATCGTCATTTTATACAATATCATATATAGTAAATTAAAGTTTCATCCCAATCAACTAAATAGTCATTTATAGTATTTTTTCTGAAGCAATGTTTAACGTAACACTTTAAATTGATATAATTTTTATTTATACACCGATTTAGATGAAATAAAAACTTAATGTAACGATTAAGTTTTAGACTGACCGGTTGGCGCAGTGGCAAGACACTTGCCTGTCGCGCCGCAGGTCGTGGGTTCGATTCCCACCCAAGACA